>CAUYLG010057547.1:0-78057 GCA_963573385.1 Cacajao melanocephalus
GGCTCCTCCGCCGGGAATCTCCTAGTCTGTGGGCAACAAAAATTCGTCTGAAAGTGCGGCGTCCACTCGCTCTCTGCGCTTTCACTGGGAGCTACAATCCTGAGCTGTTGTTAATCGGCCATCTTGGATCTCTCTCCGACTGGACAGTAATTGTAACATAAAGTTAGGGAGAACCAAAAAAAAAAAAAAATAAAGAACTAATAGTATTCACATAGTCTGAGCCAACTTGACAACCCGGAACATCTCTTTCCTGTCTCTCTCTCTCCACTCACAGATGAAGCTCTGTTTCAAAATAATTTTGGGAAGTTTTTCACTTTACCTCTCTAAGTCTCAGTTTTATAATCAGTAGCATAGAGATCACAATGCCAATCTCACAGGTCGTTTAAGGTTGAAAGATAATGAACATAAAACACCAAGCCTTAGTGGATGGCAAGATAAGTTGTGCTCAATAACGCCAGCTTTGGGAACTATCTCCAGACTCTGTCTCTCATCCTTATGGCTTGATCGGACAGATCCATCCTTGTGTCTCAGTCTGATGTTTTTTGAATGACAAACTCTGAAATTACAAGGCTCCTAGCAGAATCTTCTACAGGTACAATAGGGTGTGCATCCTGCGAATTTTTTTAAACCTACTTGGTATTTCTTCATTTTTAACATGCTTAAAAACCTCACAAAAGGAGAGACGCTTGGCTTCTCTTGATCTTTGGCCTTAGCCCGGGTTTGCGAGTTGCACAACACCTCCATCCTCCAACATAAAACATTTGGAATCTCACAGGCCATGTGACATAGCAGCATGGTGGTGACAACAGCATCTCATTTTGGTTCACGATAGGAGGGAAAGGTTAGATCTGAGCAAGATCCCAGAGAGTTAGGCTTTTGGTTTCCTCTGATGGCTAAAGCTGGGAAAATCAAAGTTTGGCCAAAGCAAAGTCAATGGAAATTATCCTATCTATCTATATTTGGTTGGGTAGTGTCACCCTAAATCTAAGGTCCACCTTATACCTTAGAACATGACTCATTTGGAAACAGGGTCTTTAAACATGTAATTTAGTTAACATTGGGTCATGTTGGTTTAGGGTAGGCCCGAATTCAGTCATATGAGGAAACAGACACAGAGAAAGAATGTCATGTGACAACAGAGGCAGAGATTGGAGTGATGCGTCCACAAGCCAAGGGACGCCAAGTGTTGCTGGCAACCACCAGGAGCTAGGAAGAGGCAGGGAAGTCTTCTCCCCTAAAGCCTTCAAGGGAAACAGATCCTTGTCAACCACAGAAAATCTAGACTCCAGAACTGTGAGAGAATAAATAACTGCTAAGTCATCCACTTTTGGTAATTTCTCATACAGGAAAATAATAACAAGAAAGCGAATGCACTATTTTTAGGGGCAGGTCAAACAGCTGGGAACTAGAAACCCAAAGCAGAGTGAATGAAAATATCAAGCAAATTTCAGTTGCCACTTATGATTCAAGAGGTTAGGTGAGATTTCTATCAACATCTAGAAATAGAATGCTGAGTTGATCCTGATTCTGAGCAAAAATTAGAGGACATCTATGCAGAATTAGGTGACTCTGAACATTTCAGTATGTGAGAAATGAAAAAGGGAATGGACCGTAGAAAGGGTCAAGTCCTCACCGACTCTGAGGCGCATCCCAATACTTTGAGACCCTTAGAAGAAGTCCTCCTTAGAATCAGGAGTTTATTACCCTAAAAATGGCTAAAATATTCCATCTGCGACGTGAAGCTCGCTGATTACAAAGAAATAGTCATGATGATGTCTAACTCTGATTATTAGGAAACAAATTGATTTACCATTCTCATAAGCGTTTTGCCTTGTTGTTACTTTTCTGGATGAGAAACAGCCCTTTAAAATAAAAATAGAGCTTCCCTAAACTACCGAAGGATACAACGTGACTGAATTATTAAAAGGCAAGTGTCACCAGAGTGAGCAAAGGACCGAGGGAAGTCATGTTGCACTAACACAGCTGGTGCACTAGCTCTGATTCTAATGATATATTCAGCATTCAAAACATCCAGCTCTCTGTTCAAATATTTATAACACTTCCTGGTTGCTTTGAGGCTTTTAATAGGCCTGAATAAATCTGTAAGTATTGAAAATTTGTCATCAAATGGACTATACTGTAGATAACAAAAAAAACCAAGTTGTATAGAGCTGTATCCATTTACTTTATTTTGGCTGAAGAAAAATATTGCAGTAATCTTTTCCTAGCATCATCAGTTTAAATGAGTTTGCCTCTTCATTTAATTAATCAAGGAATCCTTCTTTAATTATGTGATAAAATCCACTGCTAAGATGAGCCTTCTGTTCACTCAGCAAAATGCTGGGAAGTCGTTTCATCCTTTCTTCTTAATTCTTCAGGTGCAGTTTGCATTTTTAATTGCTTAAGACAGTAATTCAAGGTTAGGATTACAGACAGAAGACTTGGACCCCTAAACTTCCTTCTTATACCAATAAACACAAAATTAATCCTGCAGATAAGCAACATGTATAACGCGGTATGTCTCAAATGTCATTCACTCATGGGCCACTTTCACAATTTCACAATTTTTGTCATAGTTGAGTAATATCTATATAACTTTTTGCTTATTTTTAAATGTGTTAAATCAACTTTTATTGCCTAAAAGCATTTAACTAGGATTTTGGAAATAATGCCTGCTATGCTTTGAATACAGTTCCTTCGGTCCTGCCAAGTCTCGTGTTAAAATGTGACCCTAATGTTGGAGGTAGGGCCTGTTGGGAGGTGTTTGAATTGTGAAGTTGAATCCCTCATGAAGAGCTTAGTGCCATTTGTGTGGAGTGAGTGAATTTTACTCTTAGTTCCCGAGAGAACTGGTTGTTGAAAAGAGCCTGGAACTCCCCACTCTCTCTGCCTTCCTCCCTCTCTCACCATATGACACATCAGCTCCCTTTCACTGTCTGCCATGAGTGGAAACAACCTGAGACCATCAGAAGCAGATGCTGGCATCATGCTTCCTGTACAGCCTACAGAACTGTGAGCCAAATAAACCTCTTTTCTTCATAAATTATCAAGCCTCAGGTATTCCTTTATAGCCCTATAAACAAACCTAGTGCCCAATTTTAAGGATCCCTGGACTGAAACTAACAAGACCTCTTACTAGTTACCTGAACAATGAACAAATGACTCCCTACTTTCCCCACCTGTAGGGCACAATTTTATCTATAAAATAGAGATTGAGTTAGAATCAGTTGCACACTTTCATCCTTCAATTCCCACCTCATGTCCATAACAGACATGTCTAATTCATCAGACCAAACTTTGCTGGATGAGAATGATGGACACTTCTCCGTGGTCCTTTCCCTGCTCCCTCTCACCTTTGTCCTTTCATTAGCATTCTTACCTGGTTAAGATTTTTCCAAACTCAGGAAAGATATTTTTCTTCAAAACTCTCTTGTCTTTCAGCTATTGCCCTATTTCTCTTTTCCCATCCCAAACAAACTTGAATGAGTTTTCCTGTCTATACTCGCTGTCTCTACTTGCTTACCTCACTCTTCAAACTAGTCCAATCCAGAGTGATCACTCACCACTGCATCTAAGCAGAACTGACTTAGGTCACCAAACATCCCCTTGTCTTAAACATAAATGAACATCTCTTAGTCCTTATCTTACTTGGCCTCTCAGCAGCATTTTAACCCAACTGCCTTCTTGAAATAACTCTTTTCTCTCTGATTCCTGGATACTATTCTTTTCCTCATAGCTCTCTAGCAGCATGTACTGGATATTTTTTTCTTGACCTCAGAACTAGATTCATTTTCTACCCTTCCCCAAGTTAATCATGTTCTAGAAGGCTGATCCATCTCTATGGACAGCATCAAGGGGGTCCTTTGCCACCTGACTTCCCATTGATTTGGCCGCTGTAAGGTAACTGCTTTCTGCTCCAGGGGGAAACCTAGAAGGGGTTGAGGTTCTCTACTAAGGCCGTGGCTCCTGTCCAGCAGCCCTCTCCTGAAGCCACAGTCACACCTCAGCTCTGTCTACATTTTGGCAATCTCTCTCTCCTTTCCCTTGCCCCTTTCAAACCTAGCGTTGGCATATTTCCACTGTGACCTCTCTTGCTATCACACTATCCATTGTTGGTTTCCCTAAACTCTTTCATTAATATCCCTAATTGCCTCATTTGCTTGTGCCATTTTTTCTCCTAGAACTGTGATTATCTATTCTCTCTTTAGATTCCTGAACTTTGTTTACCAAGTGTCACATAAATGTGACACAAACATATACTTTTATATTCTTAGAATTGTAAAATGATAAATGCTTCATTTCAAAGCTTGCAATATATTATTAAATTTACTTTGTGATGCTGTTTTAATCCATGGATTCAACTGTGTGTTTCCAATAGATACAAAGGCAAATCAATAGTCTTGGCAAATTTAGTGTGGAATTCTTATTTTTAGGATAGTATACAGCAAAAGGCGAAAAATAATCTCCCTAAAATGTTGGTTTCTAATTTCTGAAACCTGTAAATGTTACCTTATATGGAAAATGGGCATATGACAGATGTACCTTTCAGCAATAACTTAACTTAAGCATATATCCTGAGAATGACCCTGTATAACAGACACACCTGACAGCAATAACTTAACTTGGTACCCTTGGACTGACCCTATGGTCTAAAAAGAATGTGTGCGTGGAGTCCAGAGCTAAGGAATCTGGAAGTGTCCAACCCAGTGATTCATTCCTTATCTATGAGGAACATCAGAATCCCCATTCCATAGAACACAGGCCATACAGGGGATCGAAGCCCTTTGTTTTGAGTTAAAAGTTTGTGAGGTGTAGGCTGATACAAGAAAGGTGTTAAGTGAAAATGCCATATAAACTGTATGTTTTTCACAATTGGTAGATGTTCTTTTATCCAGCCTACTGACACTGGATCACCCTGTATATAAGTACCTTCAATAAACCTTCTATCTCATTCACGGGCTCTAGGTCTCTTCTTCAGCCTATCAAGCATGGTGTCATTCCTATTGATGTCAATAAGGGTCTGGCACGACAAAGGGTCTTTTCAGATGTGGTTAAGAATCTTGGCGACTGTACTTTCAGGAATCATTTCTATAGTTTGTTATTAGAGAAGTTTCTCTGAACGTATAGAGCACCAGAAATCATGAGGAAAAGGCATAGCATTCTCTCCTGAGCATGAAGCCAGTTTTCAGCGTTGCTTCGATGCAACTGCCTCCTGCCCTTGATGATCGTTCTTCTCTCCTCCCTGGAGAGTAAGAGTAACAGGATGCAGTCTGAGTGGTTTCCTGAAAAACAAACAAACAAACAAGAATCTTGAAATGAGGAGGTTATCCTGATGGGCCCTTAATACAATCAACAGCATCCTTGTAAGATGGAGGAAAGGGAGATTTTGACTACAGACAGCAAAGGAGTTGGCGATATAACCTCAGAGGCAGAAATCGGAGGAGTGATGTGACCACAATCCAAGGAATACTGGCAGCCACTAGAAGCTGGGAGATGTGAGAAATGAGGTGTCCTCTGGAACCTCAGGAGAGAATATAGAACTATGACCACCTTGTGGTCAACCCAGTGACACTGATTTTGGACATACGGCCTCCAGAACTGTGAGTGAATACATTTCTGTTGTTTTCCGTCATGAAGTTTGTGATTGTTTGTTCTGGCAACCATAAGAAACTAATATACAGGCCATATCCATAACTCCGACATACTTAACGCCTTGGGCTCAACACTCTTCATCCATTAAAGGCACATATGAGTATATGCAAATGTCTTGTTTCACTGTAAAACATCAGTCCCCGTCTCAGCTGTGGGCAAAGTGTGCTCATGCAATTTAAGAAAATGCACATGGATTTCTGCATAAGAAAATATATTTTATTTTTCCAAACATAAAATAAGATTACAAATACAAGTTCATTTCTACTACATAATACAATATAGAAAGTCATATAGACAATATACAATAAAGACAAAAATAAAACCCATCACTTAGAGATAATCCCCATTTCTTAAGAATCTGGCACAGATCCTTTCAAACTTCTTTCTGTGACTACACACACACCCACATAGACACATGCATGCACTGATCTCACTATCATGGAAATTGGATCATGCTATCTAAGATATTTTGTAGTTTGTCCTTTCTACTACTATTTCATGGCATTCCTTTCTAGTGAGTAAACATGTATAAATCATCCTTTTTAATGACTTTATAATATTCTATCACATTGCTATATCCTAATTTATTTAATGATCATTTTCTTGGCATTCAGTTTCCAAATTTTGTATTCATAATCATCCTACGCATATATTTCTCTGAACTTGTCTGAATATTTTTCTGATATAGATTGCTAGAAGAAAAAATGCTAAGCCAAATATAAACACATTTATAATGCTGACACATACTGCCAGACTGACATTCCAAAGTGTGTACCACTTTACGCTACCAAAAAAAAAAAATAACCAGTATAGTCTTGCCAATAGTTATTTAAGATTTAAGTTTTGTTGGTTGCAAAGGACAGAAAGCCTGATAACTAAAGGAGAAAAGGGAAGTATTAAAAGGATACAGGGCCAGGCACAGTGGCTTGTACATGTAATATCAGCCTTTCGGGAGGCTAAGGCAGGAGGATTGCTTGAGCCCAGGAGTTTGAGACCAGCTGAGGCAACATAGTGAGATCCTGTATCTACAGAAAAATCTTTTTAAAAAAAATTAACCAGAAGTGGTGGTGCATGCCTCTCGTCCCAGCTACTTGGGGGACTGTGATAGGAGGATCACTCAGGTCTGAAAGGTCAAGGCTGCAGTGAGCCGTGATTCTGCCACTGCACTCAAGCCTGGGCAACAGAAGTAGATCCTGTCTCAAAAAAGAAAATAATAAATAATAAATAATTTTAAAAGGAAGCTGAAGTAGCTCATAGATACAAAGAAAGGGCTAAATGCCAACGCAGGGGCTAGGTTTCTCATACTCTTTCTAGAGGCCTTCCAGAAAGTGATGCTGATCTATCTTCCTCCTATCTCTGTGATTTAAATTCCCAAAAGACAGAATGGGATTGGAAGAGCTTGGTACAAGTGGCCTCTCCCTAGACCAATCATTGCTTCCTGAGCAGTGTACTGCTATATTTTGATTGGCCATTTCTAACCATAGCTTGCCGCAAAGAGAAAATTGCATGTCTCCATAACTTGCACATGAAAGAGAAGTCAGTAGAGGGGTGCAAATTACTTTATGTTCAACCTTGAATTAATAGCAACAATAACTGTAGAGAGTTTTTGAAAAGTTACCTCTCAAGGTAGAATACCTGAAGAGATGCAGAGTGACATCAAGATTCCTGGAAACATCAGCAATAATGTGGAACCTGAACTCCAATGAAAGTGAACATTTCCCAGAGTCATACCTGTCAGGGATTTCCCAAGCCACACTCTGCATTCTGTGTAGTCTGAGGTTTGTGGTAATGATTATGTTATATACTGAGCAAACCCTGGAGACTAGAGACAAAGCCCCTCTTACAAACTGTTGCCATAAGAAATCATATTTCTTTCTAGATGGGCTTCGTGCTAGACTTCGTAGTGGATAGAAATTTGGCACAAGCATTATTCTGGACCTCACCTCCATTATGAATAACCTCTTAATTCATAAACCTCTATCCATCATTCTTAAACTTCTTCAAGTATTTCATTACTTGGATGAAAAAGGCACACCAAATTTTACTAACTTCCCTCCCCTACTAAACCTGTCATTCTACATCAGCAGATACCAGTGCCACCTACCAAGTAGCATAAGCCCTAGATTTGGCCTTTTCTTCACTTCCACTTCCTGTCTGTCTCTATCTAGATTCTCGTTAACAGTAATCGCTAACAGATTCTTAGCACTTACCATATGCTAGCTACTGTTCTATGCTTGTTATAAACTAGTTTATTGCTCACTACATCTTTAGAAAGTACTGTGATTCTCATGACTGTTATCCTAGCATTTTGGGAGACGGAGGCGGCCGATCACAAGGCCAGGAGTTCAAGACCAGCCTGACCAACATGGTGAAACCCTGTCTCTACTAAAAATTCAAAAATTAGACAGTCATGGTGGCGCATGCCTGTAGTCCCAGCTACTCAGGAGGCTGAGGCAGGAGAATCACTTGAACCCCAGGAGGTGGAGGTTGCAGTGAGCAAGATTGCACCATTGCACTGTAGCCTGAGCGACAGAGTGAGACTCCATCTCAAAAAAAAAAAAATGTACTATTACTATCTCAGTTGGACAGACAAGAGAACTGAGGCACAGAGAGGTTACACAGCATCCCTAGCCACAAAACTAGTCAGTGGTGTAGCTGGAATGCAGCCTGGGAAACTAGAATCCGTGCTTTTAACTGTTGGCATTTATGTCCTAAATATTTAGTGCATTTCTCCCCTTTTCTCCATCTTTTCTTCATTCATGTCCTTATCAAATCTCACTTGAGTTATAACTTTATGTGATCATTATATGAATTTCCACATGTGATGAAATTTCATAAACCTATAGATATGTAAAGCTGGTAAATCAGAATAAAGTCTGTAGTCTAGTTAATAGCATTGTTCCAATGTGAGCGGTTTTTATAATACATTATATTTCTCTAAGTTGTTACCATTAAAAGAAAGTGGTTTACGAGTATATAGGATTTTATTGTTGTATTTTGCTATTTCTTATGAATCTATAATTATCTCAAAATAAAACATTAAAAAATTAACTTGGGCTATTATAACAGCTTCCATAGGAGGCTTCCTGCTATTGTATTTGTGCCCTGCCCACCAATTCTTTTCCTCGTTGTAAGCAGAGGGATTTTGTTTTCTCCCTGTTATCTGTTTTACAGTTCTTCCACATCCTTTATTGCCCTGAAGGATAAAGTCCACATTTCTTAGTATATTCAAAGGTCTGGACCCAATCCAGATTCCCAATCCCACCCTTTGCCACTCCCTACCTTCCATGTTGTATTCCCAAATGGCATTTTCAGAAGAAATACTTACTCCTCCCTGAATGTGTCACAGACTCACTGCTCTGGGACCTTCCACTTTTCTCATGCCTCAGGAGTCTTCCCAGCACCCTCCTTCTGCCAACGCTAATCCATCTTTTGAAATAGAGCTCAGCATTGCCTTCTCCGGAACTTTGCTTGTCTGCTCTTCTTCCCCACCTGAGTTGAGTGAGACCTCTCTCAGGTCCCAACACATCTGATAGATGTTTCTATCTTGTCATTTCCTAAGCTGCCTCATAGCCATCCATTTAATCATCTGTTTCCTGACATATCTCCTGAAGACCAGGATAAATCTATCTTGTATACAAAACTTCAGCAATACAGCGGGCCTTAAATAAGTTAACGAAAAATAATAAACAGACTTCTAGAATGACCGTTTTCTACCTCGTCAAAGGCTTACATTCATATAGCACTTACTCAAACTTACTTTCCTTCATCACAAAACGATTAATGCATTTCTATCTTGACCTCCATAAAGCCACACTTTAATTTTTTCTTTTTAAATATTTTACGTGATGTTTGAGAGAATTTATAAAGGTACAAAAGTAATTTCAAGTGCTATCAGTTTATAGGAAAGGAAAAGGTATATAGCATTGCTTAGAATATTTCTACAAGGAAGTAGATTGTATTCATATCCATTCTATCATTCCAGGCCGGATGGCTTTGTATCGTTCCCTCTCTTACAAATGCTGCCTTTTAGGCTGAACATAGCAGATTGTTTTGAGTTCTTTCAATTTCATTGTAAACTTAAGGTTTTAAATATTTGGAATTTTCAGTTTATTTTTCTATGTTTACAATTTATGGAAATATAAGGTTGCTTTACCCTTCAATGTGTTCTCATTCTAATTGTTCAGGTATCATATTCCATAGACTTTCTCCAGGAAAAGCAAACTTAATCAATTTAAGGTTTGCATGTTTTTTGAAACATATGCGAAGACTTTTTGTTGGTGGATGTGACTAGAAATCACTTACAGTCACTTATTAATGGCTTGAAATCCCTTTGTATACACAAAGAATAATAACTAAGAATGAATAAACCTAGCCAGACACGTTTTATTCTAAAAGTTTCCCAAACCAGTTTGAGAATGTGGCCTGTTTCACCACGTTTTCTGCACAGTTAGATCACCATTTTCCATCATTTTGAAGTCCAGGTGCGGTCTGGGGTAATTCAGGACAGATGTTCCGGATGCCTTCACACTGAAATAATTGACAGGTGGGTTGAGAATAGTCTCTTCAAAACTAGGATCACTCATGGGGGAACTCTGAGATGATTTTATGGCATTTGTTTAACGCAGGGAGTAATGATTTGTTTAAAGTGGAAGGAGAACAACTTGAGGCAAAGAGTATTGGGTTGAAACTTAGAAATTGCATATTGACGTGAGTTGACAATTTGAAATCTGCAAATGCCTTCTGGTCTTCTCAAGATGTTTGAGAAAAAAGTCTATGCTCTTGCACTGGGGTGCCCTTAAAAATAAAATTCTAATGCTAAGTCTTCCAAAAAGTATAAAGGCAGAATTCATCATGTATTCCTAGTAACTCCTGTAGCATTGATAATAAGAATAAACTCTACTAGATGCAAATGCTCTTCCAAGTACTTGACATGTATTACCTCATTTAATCATCAAAGCAAATGAGGTAGGTACAGTATTATTATCATCCCATTTCTCAGATAAGGAAACTGAGATCCAGAAAGGGTAATTTGCCTGAAGTCACACAACCAGTGATGGCAGGTGTAAACCTTACATTCTCTTCCTTATACGAAACTGTGCTCCAAACGATTCCGTCTCTCTCCTCAAAAGGGGACCATTCTCTATGATCAGGCATTTATTTGCCAGTTTTGAAAGGTCAAATCCTGCACTTTTTTAATTTTTAAAATATTCTTAACCAAAAATTTCTGGAAACCTTGGAAATCGTAGTGACCTTGTCAACAGTCCTTGAGTCCAAGGTGTATACCAGCTGCTACCATTATTGAGCTACCAAAAGATGAGATTGTTTGAGAATTAAAGAGCAATTAGTCATTTCTTTCGGAAAGGTAAAAAAGGAAAAATTTCCTCCCAAGTGTAAAGAGAGCACTTTATACTCTGTATTCCCACCGCACTGAGGAAGTTCCCATGGATTTACCTGCAAGGGGAAAGAGAACTTGCTCTTTCTTTAACTTTTAAAAAGGGGTTCAGATATCAAAGTCAAGCTACATAATTATTTTGGTGTCCCGCCTTTTCTGATCTTATTTTATGGTTTCCCCATTTGTGTCTCCCTCTTAGAGAACCATGGGGAAAATAAACGTCTGGTGAGAACTTTTTCCTCTGAAATAAAAATGAGAAAGGAAAGCGTATTCCTTAATAAACCTGTTGTCAGAGGGAATTGGGTAGGAAGGCAACATTCCAACATATTTTTCCAGAAACCTAGATAAATTGTGAGAATAGTAGAGTTGTCTCATGAGGGAAGCCATAAATGCCATGATGTTGAAATAAAGGACGGACTGAGAACCATTGTGAAGGGCACACGCATTGACCTGTACATTACTACATGAGGCCATGTTTACAGATGCGGATGGCTTCTGTTCCCAGGACGGAGTTCTGATGGCAGAGCTCTGGGTTCTGGATGCCTGATAGTTTTCCTACAGACAACTCAGAAGATTAAAATGCCCAGTAACTAGAAAAAATAATATTTTATAAGTATGACTTTAATCAAGGTGATATTGCCAGTATGTGGCTTGCAAATTCGGTGGCTTTCCTTTGATGATATTATTTTGGTAATGCTAAGCCAGGATATTAGAGAGTGACTGGAATTGTATTTGGAGCAAAATATATTTGAAACCCTTTATATTTTATATTTTATTTTATTTTGTTCGTGGTGACTTGGAAGAGTAGTATTGGATTTTGAAATTATTTATACCTTAACCAGGATTTACCAAAAAGAGACAAACATGTTTTAAAAATGGCTTAGACTTGGTATGGGGTATCTGATTAGTTCGTATTGGGTGCTTTCAATGTAAATCTCATTTATTATATCATATTCCCCCAAATTACACAGTCACAACCTTAAGTGAACACAAGGAATCATCATTTAAAATTTTACCTGGTATTTTTTTTTTACATTTTATTTTGAAACAATTTCAGACTCACAACAAAATTGCGATGCTAATACAAAGAATCACTGATTACTCTATACTTAGGTACCTCCAAATATTAAACTTTATCATTTTACCTCATTTATTATTCTTCCCCCACCCATTAAATTACAGGCATTCTCCACTGACACCACATACCACTTTTATGTCAGCTTCTTAAACTGCTTCTAAAAATCTTATTTGACATTTAATTTTTCATGGTTTAAAATGTCATCCCAAGAATAAGATAATTTCTCAATTTAAAGAACTGAATATAATGTAATTTTGTTATTTACTAATACAACAAATGTAGATTTTTTTTTAAGTCGAATAAACCAAAGAATTTCAGGAGCAGTTCTAATAAGGAAGAGAGATACGGAAAAATAAACTTAATTTGTTTCTTTACATTTGTTTTCAGAGATATCTTATTTCAAAGGACAACGGTGAGCATATTTGTGGTACATACTCAGCTCAGGAAAGTGAGAGGCAGTAGGAGCTAGGCAATTAAAGAGGCAGAATATAAATTTGACAAGTGTAGGTAAAATCAATACTGATATAGAAAACTAAATAGAGTTTTGATTAATGTAATTATGTTTTTGAAATTCACTTGCAGAATGACTGCCTGTGAAACTAGGACTGAAATATAAAGTACTAACCCCACACTCTACCTCCTCTGTATTTTGTGTGCTCTGATAGTTTCACACAAGCTGTGTATGTGTGTGTGTGTGTGTGCACATGTGTGCGTGTCTATGAAATAAACTTTTTCATTATATGGAAAAATTAGGATGAGATAAGACATATCTTCAAATAAGAGCAGTTGTAATATTTGCTGAAGTGTGAAAAGTGAAGTGGATATTTCTATGTGTATAGCTATATCTTTTCTTAGTTCACTATATTTTGCATTTTTATGACAGGTTCATATGCAGGTTGCTTCATTAATATGGACAGCTTGTTATATATTTTGCTATTGCCAAAGACCAGCAAACGGCTTCCATTTATTTGTCATTATTATTTGTTGATAGAATCAAGTACTCAAGAAAATATTTCAATTAAGTTAGTTTGATATATTGATATACTGGAGCCAATTGTCTGAATCGTGTGGGCTACAGCTTGATCTGTGTTGTTTACTCATATCAGTATAAGCATCCTTTTATTTTAAAATGCTCCTTATTAAAACTACCATTAAAAAACAATATAGCAGCAACTGTCATTTGTTAAGCATCTACTGTGTACCAAAAGTGTGCCAGGCATGATACATACCTGATTTTATTTAATCCTCAACACAAATTACTAACAAAGACACTATCATTTCAATATTGTAGTTGAAGTTACTGAGGTTCATAGAGGTCTTAGAAAGGTCACTGAACTAGTGGGTGACAAATTCACAATTTAAATGAAGTTCTGTCTTATGTCAGGAGCCCATGTCTTTAATGATTTTGTGAAATTGCCTCTCAGGCTAGTTAAAAGAGCATAAATGTATTAAAAACTATCAAGGCCCAACAGGAATCTTTCTTATTAAACTTTATCAATGCATTTCATATCTTGCTAAAACTGGAAGCAGAGTCATAGGTTATGTTGCCATGGTTGGTGTCGGGCACAGGTGCCTATTCAAGGTGGGAGTGAAAGCTGGCCCACAGCCTTTGCTATGCTCCTGCCTGGATCTTTCCTTCTCTACCCACAATGGTTGCCTTTTTCTAATACCAAGCCATCAATATGCAATGAACATAAGCACTCATACAGTTCACCCAAATTCCTTCTCTTATTTTTAGAACTATATTAGGATATCTCTTGTAACTCAATTTAATGTTTTAAACTGACAAACTATTTTTATAGGTCTCAGATCAGATTGTTGTCAGAAACTTTTAAAAATGAATCTCAGTGATAATATTAGCCTGTCCTCAGCTTATCAGAAGTACTGCTGGAATTTACTGTTGCTCAATCCATGCTTTAATTTATATCCTCACCTCAAAGGAAAGCCCAAATATGTCGGCTCCAATCCCATGGATGAATCTTCATGGTCACACATATCACTCCAAAAAATTTTTTCCAAGTCTAAAGACAATTTTTTTAAAAAATCTGCATTTCAAGAAAGCCTCTGCAATCCGTCTACTGGCCACTTGTGTTATTTGAAATGCATTGAATGCATTCGAATTACTATTCAAATGCAATTTGAAAGTGCAGTTTGAAAATACAATATGGAATGCATATTGAATTCCTTCGGTGTCTGTGAATAATAATTACTCACAACTAGCTTTTTAGATTAGATTTGAAACAGAAACAAACAAACAAACAAAAACTTAGGACTTATTCTAAAATAACTTATATCCCTAAACATTTCAGTAAGATTTAAGCAAATTTGAAAACCAATATTTAACGTGTTTTCTCCACAGCCACAAAAATGAGTGACTTATTTTCTTCAGTTGTAGCGCACTTAAGCCCGTGGTAGAGAAATTAAGATTTACCCTTGGGGAAGAGCAGCCAGAGAAGAAAGGGGAAGAGTTAGTGAGCACATATTGTTGCAGCCCTGAGCTAGTAAGAAAATACAGGAAAAACATATAATTTTTTTTGTTTTCTCCTCCAGTCTCTTCCTCCTTCTCCCATTCTATTGTAGTATTTATTCATTTGCTCTATATTCATTGAGCATCTATTGTATGGTGTCTGTTGTCTGTGTGTGTGTGTGTGTGTGTGTGTGTATGTTTTGAGACTGAGTCTCACCCTGTCACCCAGGCTGGAGTACAGTGGCATGATCTCAGCTCACTGCAATCTTCACTTCCCAGATTCAAGCAATTCTCCTGTCTCAGCCTCCCAAGTAAGTGGGACTACAGGCGCATGCCACCATGCCTGGCTAATTTTTGTATTCTTAGTAGAGACAAGGGTTCACCATATTGGTCAGGCTGGTCTCAAACGCCTGACCTCAGGTAATCCACCCACCTCAGCCTCCCAAAGTGCTGGGATTACAGGCGTGAGCCACCACGTCTGGCCTAGCATCTATTGTGTTTTAATCAGTGGGGATAAAGCAATGAACAAACCTCACGAAGTATATAGACTACTGAGGAGGAAACAAACAGTGAACAAATAATTAGAAAAATACATAATTAATTATTTCAGTCTTTACTAATAAAGAAAGTATGAGATGTGTGATAGGACTATAGATTGATAACAGCCCTCAACTCATCAGAGGCCTCCTTCCCTCTTATCTATCCATAAGTCTTTGGATTATTGACAGCTAAGTGTTAGGAACTGCATGAAAATATTATTTGTGAGTATAGAAAATTGAATGGGAAATTATAAAGTTGAAATACATTTGTAGGCATCAGAATACACTCTTCATTTAAGTAAACTGTGTAAAATAAGGAAAGAGAAGGGTACTGGCTAAAATTACTAGGTATAAGTTGGGATCAAGGTCGTGCCTAGAGCGTCAGTACTAAAGGCAAGGTGCTGAGTGCTCAGAGCTGTGTAGGGAGACCAGCAGGCAGCAGAGACTGATGATTGCCCAGGCGAAGTAGTTTTATGGATGGTTTCTCCACTGGGGTTTCATTCTGAAGAGCGCCTTACTCCTCTTATCCCCACTAGCCCAGCTAGTGGGATGTGTGGGCTCAGGGGTAGCCAACTCTATCCTTTCAGCATTTGCCTTTTTTCAGTTCCTGTTTCCTTGACCTTATTCTCTGGGTAACTAGAGCTGGAAAGGAAAAAGAAGATTGAAAGAATCCAAGTGTTCCTGCTCATTCTCAGTTCCTACTAGCCTTGGGACAAAGCTATTTATTATTAAGGGAAAAACTATAAACCTTAACCAGGGCTTTAGAAATTCAAACGTAAAACACAAAGCTCCATGAAAACTTGCCTCACATGGTCTGGGAGGTCAGGATGAAATCCTATTAGGCAGAAACTTGAGAGCAAGTGAGAGTATGACAGGTGAAGGTGAGGAGAGCATTCCAGGCAGAGGGAATCGATTTGTGAACAGCTGTCTTAAGCAGTGGGAAGCATGTTATATTTATTAGAGAAACTGAAGGAAAATGTGTCTGGAGCACAATGTGGGTAAAGGGAGAGTGATGCAAGATGAGACCCTTGGACTTAGGCAGAAGTTGGAATCTGCAGGTCCTGGAGGGTAGCCTTATGCAGTTGTACTACATTCCACAGGGATGAGAAGCTCTTCAGAGTTTTTATTAAAAGTGTTCAGAAGACGAAGGAATCAATCCAATTCAAGCAAAGTAGGAGATTCATGCAACCCATTTTCATGCAAAAGAAATGTTGGCATCCAAATTAATGTTCTAGCACCTTTAGTAGTTGAACTTCCTATACACACAGTGCAGATCAATCCTAGTATCCCAGATACCCTGTCTCTTCAGTATTCATCTGCAATTCTTAGTATTCCTGGAAGAGGGTTTTCAATCCACTGACAAAATGACAAGAAGCAGTAAGTCATGTTTCAAAGCCATGAATAATTGGGTGAGATACTTAGTAATTTCATCCAAAATAATGATGTGCTTATTTTTTTGTGGAACAAAATGTAAAATTTAATTAGAATTTCAAAATCAGAGTCTACTTAGAGAAAGCTCTTCAATGGTTATTCCAAATCCAATTTGTAAAATATAAATTGTCTTCTAGATTGAAGTGCTTTTCCATCAAAACATATAATGAACTTGGCTGAGGTTATTTCAGGATATCAGCATGAACATAATTAACATGTGGAAATGCATTAAAATGGCCACGAGAAGAGTACCGTTAAATAACGAAAACTCGTAACGCAGGGTGGGTTGTCAGGGCTTAGCTTAACGTTCATAATATTTCTCAATTTCCAGACAACAATGTTATTGAATATGAAAACTATTTCACATGACTCTTCAAGTTTCGGTTAAAAAAAATTGATGGAAATCACCCATTTGCTAATTTCCTATAAAAGTGAATATCAACACTCTGAATATCTATTCTCAGACGTACACATGTGGCCAGGACATAGAACACCAGCAGAAGCAATGCCAAATCTGGATATGTACTCCCAATGTGACTAGTCTGGAAATCTTTTCAATGATTCAAGTTAGCAAGTGCTTTTTAAACAAGCACTGTTAACACAGGCCTAAGACCAGCCCTTTGTGCTGTGAGAGGAGAAAAGATGCAGAAAATATTGTCCTTGCTTTCCAGGAGCTTACTATCTATTTGAACATACTGCTTGGGGAAACAGGCCACAGGGTAGGAAGAAAACAAAAGTTTTGAAATTGTATCCCCTCTAGACCGTGATAAGAAAAATTTTAAAGACCAAAACTTTATCAACAATACTAGAACCTTGCATTTCACTAGTACTTTGTCATTATTTTATTTGGCAATTAGTTATTGAGCATGGATAGTACTTTAAATGTATTACCTCTATCTCACTATAGTGACTAAATTCAGTGTCACACCCACGAAGCAGCAGCATAGAGTTAAAACATTTCTACCTACCTCCAAAGTCTTTCCCTGCCAGAGAGTGGCCATTTGTCGTACTGCCTGGTCCCAACCTTTAATTCCCTTCTTTTGGGGTAGCGGCTTCCGTCTCCAATATTGTGGTTCTGAAAGGGGTTTCCAATTCTAAAACTACAGACCCCTGGTCACAAGTTTAGGTACGTGACCCAGCCTGAATAGGTCATCGTAACCATTCCCATTATTGTTCAGAAGTAGATATGCACGCAAACCACAACAATAATAGCCATTTCCTTAGTAATTTCTCTGAGAAGGCAGGAAAGAGTTATATTTACCTAGCATGGTGTGACACCAAAGCTGCCCATGGTAATGGATTTAGACAGATGGGAAAATGCGGTGAAGAGAATGAACTTAACATGTAGTGAGAAACAAAAAGATGGAGATGAGAGGAAAGGAAAGGTGGAAGGAGGAGTAGAAGAGTGGAAGAAAGAGTGTTAGCAAACTAACAGTGTATATATCCATTGGAACCAGTTGTTTCTGGGACTAATTCTTTCTACTCCTTCTCATGATTTGCTTATGGGAATTAATGCATTCCTGTCTTTGCTTAAACTAATTTAAATTGCACTTCCTAGTTCATATCCTGTTGAGAATCAGTATGTAAAATGGACAGCCAGGCTACAGCCCCCAGCCTGGGTTTGAATCCTGACCTAGATCTCTATTAGTTGATTAACTTTGGAGAATTACATCACTTCTTGGAATCTCATTTATTCCTCATTTGTAAAGTGGTGTTAAAGTGTTTCTGTCCAGCATTATTGAAAGAATCACACAATGTAATGAACATGATATAGTTGATAAAGTGCCTACCAGTAAAAACAAAAAGAATTAAAGTGATCTTTCTTTCTTTACCACCCTACTGTCTTTTCTGTTTTCTCTGTCCCTCAAAGCTTTCCATCACCCTTTCAGCTGGTATTTTTGAGAAACATGTGTTCAGCTGGAGCTTGCAGAGTGGCTTCAGAGGTTTCTGTTCTAAGGAAGATGTGATCTGAGGAATAGCCCAGCCTTGTCTCTCCACTCCTAGTTGTGGCTGTGTTTACAAGCCTACCTGACTATTTTGACATGTGACAGGTGTCACTGATTTTGTTTTTCATTTAAAAATGTCATTTAGTCAAAGACAGCGCTAGAAGTTAGTTTAAAGGGTGTGATGTGCTGGTCATATCGCAGCCAGGAAGAAACGCTTTGTAGGATATCCACATCTTTCTCTGTCCATTTCCATATGCAATTCTGGTCACCGTATTTTTCAAAGCTAAAATCTGAGGTGTGGCTGATGGCTTTTGAGACCATGATTACCCCAGGGAGAAGCAGATCCTACGACTAATTTACCTGACTTTGAGGCTTTGAAGGCCTGTTTGAGATACTCTCTGGACATTCCAGAGAACTTTGTCCCGGAACGTGATGCACAGTCCAGCTTACCACTGATACTGGCCGAGCCCTCTTTAGGGCGAGGCGCCTCCCCCTGCCTGCTGTCCTGTCCCTCATCGTCACAGGACTTGAATTTGGCAGGAGACGGGACCCATGTGTCCACGAGGCAAGAAGCTCCACGCTTGGTTCCGACTGACCCCGTGTCGAGATTTCGGACTTGCAGTGCGGCCACCTGGCCCTGCCCTGCTTCTCCCTTTCTCGCACAGCTTCCAAACTTTACTACTTTTATTTTAAAATAAACTGCTTGGAGAGAAGTAGCGTCACCCAAGGGGGTCATGGGAGGGAGGCAGGAGGGCATGGGGGTGGGCGCGGGAACAGCTTTTTCCCAGGGCTCAGGGTCCTGTTCTCCCTGGCCTCTTCCTAGAGGGCCCGTGGACAGGCCAGAGCGCGTGCTCATTTGGAAACCGGGCATGTGAGCCGAATGCCTGCGCCGCCACGCACTCAGCACAGGGGCCGCTGTACCTGGCCGCGCTCTGCGAGGAGCAAGGGGCCACTTCTCATGTGGCTCAGACATCACGTGGGCTCATCAGCCCCAGCGTCCGTGCCAGGTCCAGGTGCCTGCCTCAGGGTGTGTGTGTGGGAGACTTTGCTCCCTGGCCTCACCTTGGAGAGGACCCTCGTGTGGAGTGATGGGGCCGCTGCCCCTGGTCAGCCTCAGCAGGTGGGAGTCTCTCTACTGAGCCATCATGCATTGTCATTGTCGGGTTCGGGGCTTGCTGTAGCTCCTTGGTGACTGGATGTTATTTATGTGCATGTGTTGAGTGCATACTTTGGGGTCCCAGCTGCGCCAGACTCGTACGAGCGACCCCTTCCCATCCAAAGCCATTCATTGGTGGAGCTCCTCTGGAAGCCAAGTCCCAAGGCAGAATCCAAGATTCTAAGATCATTTCCACGGAGCTCTTTTTTCTTTTCTGTAGGAACTTTTCTTTTTTTCTTTTTAAACTACCACCCACTATGCTTCCGAAGGCCATGTTTCATTTTTCCTGGATCACTACACCGAAGTATTACAGTTGTGCAGTTCCCAGTCTGACCTTGTCTTGCTCGGATAAAACTTTGTATGTATTTTGTATGGCATAGATTCCATATTATAATTGTGTTCTATGCAAAAAGAAAAAAAAATAACGAAATTGTAAATTGTATTGTTTTAATGTGTATGCGTGTTTAGTGATGTTTACATTTTGAAATGAAATTTGATTATCAAAAACAAGAAGTTTCTCTTCCAGTGGTGAGAGTGTAGCTTTCCTTAATTGAAACCAAAAGCGGCGGTGGTCAGCTGTACACCTAAAACCACACCATGGTTTGTCCTCCACTCTATATTTCCTGTTTGCCTCTATTCTCTGATGCTTCATGAACATTTCACAGGAAACTCAACCAGGGAAGCAAGCTGAGCACGAGAACTATTTCTGACAATAGAAATTAACTACAATGTAACATAGTTGGAAGAAGCCTTAGAGAAAATATTGGCAACCAAATTATTTTACAACTGAAGAAGAAAAAGCAAGAAATAAGGGGAAAAGTATTGAGCTGAAACCTGATATACTTTTCTTGATTCAAATTATGATTACTTTTAGAAGTAAATATTATTTCCAAATTTGGTAGGTAAGGAAAGCGAAGGTCAGAAGAGTCAATGCCCAAGAAAAGGTGGTTAATAAATGCAGGAAGTGGCAGTGTGACTTTCTCCAGAGACCATATCCTTCCACTGCGGAGGGTATTTACTCCCGGTAACAAATCAGCAGACAAGTAGGAGTAAACCAGCATTAGTGATAAGTCTTAGGAAAAGAGATTATGCTAATGAAAGGGCTTCTTGGGAAGAAAAGGATTTTCAGGATAAGAATGAAATCTGAAATTGCATTTGGGGTACATTCCTTAGCTAAAAGAGTTGAATTCTACTTTTATTGCCTTCCCCTCTGTTTTAACACCATACTTTTATAAAATAATGTCTAGTGAAGTTTAAGAAATACAAGTCTTTCCATCTTGCTTTTAAAGCCTGCGGAATTGTGGCTGGCTCTTTCAACGGAGCCAAATGAAATGCTGTCACATGGAAAATGTAAAGCCTCCTAGAAATGGGAAAGGTCTGTTCTCATTTCACTTTCTGAGGCATGCAGTCACTTTACAATTTAGTCAATTTCCAATTCTTTCTTTTTTAAATCAGTGGTGTCCTATTGTAACACCAACACCTGTGAAAAGAATTCATTCGTGCTGGCAATTAGAGTGGGAATTTGGGGAAGTGGGGATTTTTAAAAGCAAAGAACTAGAATTTAGTCTTTTAGTTTTTCTCTTTCTCCTTTCTTTCTCTCTCCTCTCTCTCTTTTCCTCTCCCTCTTCCTACCCCAACTTCTCTTCACCAGTTCCATCTCCCACCACACACACACTCCTTCATGGTTTTCTATCAACAACTAACAAGTTTGGTTCTGCAAATTCTTCAACAAACACATCTCAACATTTTTCTTGGAATCTATTTTTCAGCTTCTTACTGTTTGCAGATAGTAATTTTTTATATGTAAACCTGTAATTTAAATTATGCACTTATCCTAAGCCAAATTTTCATCTTGCTGTGCGAGTTGAAATGACCTGTCCATTTATTTAATCTTATTAACAGCAGCTATAATTGTCATTATTTAGATGCCTTTAGAACACAGCATGTTATTTATGTATTTTTGAAACAAGCTTTTTATTTGTTTATTTGTAGTCGGCATCGTGCTTTAGAAGCTTAGGATCGAAGTTAGATTTTTCTGGGCTCGAATTCTAACCTTCCGATATCCAGCCATGGGTTCTTAGACTATTTAATTGCCTTAATCATTAGTTTCCCTAATCTGTAAATCAGTGTTATATGATATCTGTGTAATAGACTATTGGGAGAGTTAAATGAAACTATGAATAGATAACGCATAGCAAAATGGCTGGAATATAGTATATGTTCAGTAAGATTTAGCTATCCTCCCTCATTTTCTTCTCCATCATCATTATAATGTGGGATAGTGATAAAATAGATTTATAAAATAAAAGAATGATATATACTGTCTTAGTTTGTTCATGCTTCTATAACAAAATATCTGAGACTGTGTAATTTATACACAACAGAAATCTATGTCTCACAGTTCTGGAGTCTGAGAAGTCCAAGATCAAGGCATTAGCATGTTTGCTGTTTGGTGAGTGCTAGTCTCTGCTTCAAGATGGCACCCTGTTGCTGCATGCACACATGGTGGAAGGTGGAAGGGCTAAAAAAGGGGTAAATTTTGGGTGAAGCTTCTTTTGTAGGGCATTAATACCATTCAAGAGGGCAGATCCCCCATGACGTAATCACTTTCTAAAGGCTTCACCTCTTAATACTATCACATTGGTGGTTAAGTTTCAACCTGAATTTAGAGGGAACACAGTCAAACAATAGCATGTACAAATCATTCTAAGGAAAGTTTTCCAATAGTGACTTTTCCAGTAATTTAAAACAGTCACAGGAATCTGTGCCACTGTAGAAAACTGCAAATAGGGCTGCAAATGAGCACCCAGTACTTCTGATGTAACTGATGTTACAGTGAAAATACTATCATGACAGAGACATAGTTACCTTGTGGATGTACTATGCGTTTTGGAAATGGAGTATGTTAAACAGTGTCACAATAGGTGAGCTGAAGCACTCACTGGATATTAGAACAATGTCACAATGTCACAATAGCTGAGCTGAAGCACTCACTATAGATATTTGAACAGAACACATCTACATTGTAAGCTCAACTTTGAGTTGTAACTTCTTTAGCTGTTGCAGATGGAGTAAAAATTCATAAAAACACCAACTCATTAAATTATAGGATGCAGAAACATTTGGAAAGGATGGGAGTCTCTTTTGTAGAGCACAATGGGTATAAAGCCTTCAGTAAGACTCAGAAATTATGATCCCATTGAAGTCATTCATTGAACATACATTTTCTGAGTGTCTGCTATATTCCAGCAGTATGCCTGGTTCTATAGAAGCAGTGAAGCCTAAAACAGTGTCCCAGGCCTCAAAAAGTTTCCAATTGTGACCAGGGTAGAAGGGGAAATGGCCTTAAAAAAGAAGGTATGAATTAACTTTTGCTGCAATAAGGCTGGGCAGCAAATGTTCCCAAATCAGTAACTTAAAATGAGCTAAATAATATTGTAACCCACGTTTCTCGGCTCAACAAAAGTTCATCAATACCACCTAAAAAAGCCTATTTAGACATTTTCTTATTTCTCTCCTTCAAAATGAAATTGAAACACCTCAGAAAATTACACGTCTGTTTACATGCTTTATGTATATCCGTGCTTTATACATTAAAAAGTAAGATTTGTTTTGCCTTTGAAGAGCCAGTTTTCACTGCTTTGGGGGCAACATTGCTCCATTGATAATGCATGATCTGACCTACTCCTGAGGGTTCAGGAAAAGACTTCTAGAGGCGTTAATATTTGGGCTGCACTTTGGAGGTAGCAGGAGTTTTCCAAACAAACAAGACGGAAGTGTATTCTAACCATTAGGAATACTGGTGGCACCAATGGGTAAAAGAACTTTCTGTACTTTGGAAACTGCCAGGGTGGTTGGAATGCCAGGCTAAAGTAAGGGTGCGGTATGAGAGAAAGCTGGAGAGGTAGGCATATTATGAATCAGTCATCATGAGCACCTCACCATAAAATCAACATTTCCCAGATTTTTCTCAGCCTTATTTGTCTGCTTATATTCTAGGCATGGAAACAACTTTGCTTCTGAGGACAACCGTATCTTACTTTAGCCTTCAAAATACTCCCACAATTGAAGCGGAGGGCTCCTTGCAGCAACAAGGCTAGCAACTGGGGTGTGAAAACTGCTATTCTCCTTCTGAATGGGTCAGCTGGGAAATCAACGGAAATGAATCATTGAAAACAGCTGTGTGGGTTGAATATGGCTTGGCAGTTGGCCATTGTTTGCCAGTAAAAGTAGTAGCAGAAATCAACCTGTGCTGAATGCTACTCGTACATTTGGCTCAACCAATTTCTTAGAAGCTGATTTAAAGATTCTTCTCAAATTTACTATTAACAAGAAAGCCTGTGCCACAGAAAGAAATATTTGGATTGCCCATCAGTTTGCAGTATTTATGTCAACTCTTCTATCTTCCACTTCGGCAGCTTTAGCAAGTAAAAACAAAACAAAATAAATGAGGCCATGAAGTAAAACACACATTCTCTTTTGCCAAATTGTTAGTATTTTCATAATTTCTAAACCAAAAATTTGGTCACTATGATGTGACCAACATGAACCTCCCTAGGGATGGAAAATGAGCAAATCTGAAACTAGGACTGCTTTTAAAAAAATTGAACATAAAATTACCAAATTTTAGACTAATTATGGACTTAGTAAAAACAATCACGTTATGAAATACAAAAATAATTCCCTGACCTGCAACTAACTAATCAGTTTATTTCAGATTTCACTGAGCCATTTTAACCTCAACAGCAAAAATCCTTCTTTCAACTGAATATTTGCAAAATTAAATTCCAGAGCCTATCTTTAAGTTTGACTCTCATAACCCAATATGCATTAGATATGTGATATGCCTCAAGTTGTCCATATTTTTGCAACATACGGAGAAACGGGAAGCCGAGAACAGTCAAATGCAGGCCTTTATGCAGACATAATGTAATTGTGCTCAGATAGGATATTCATTCTTCTGGGTTTTATTAGGTGCACTCTAATCAATTAAAGAATGACAGATGTTATTGCTGAATTCTTTGTCCTTCGAGTTAAGGGAACATTTTCAGGGCGTGATACCATCTTAATGAAAATGATCCATTAATACCACGTTAAACAGAGACAAATAATAAAAATAAAGTTAAACAGAAAGAAATGAGCCTAGCTATAAATCACAGGTGAAACTAAGCCCAATCAATTTGCAGTGGAGCAGTTTCCCCATTTCAGATGTCCTACTCTGGTAGTAGCTCCGGCTTTCCCATTATAGGCACCCTCTCCACCACCACCAGCCTTCTTGGGTATCAGCACTGGAGCTTTCTCCCCCTATCAATGTTCTGTGACACTGAGAACCTTCCATTCAGCCCGAGGTCAGCTAACTTTGAGTCTTCATCAGCTTGCTGGAGACACTGAATGCACTGAAGATATTTTTAAAAAAGAATACAGACTCATGGGAACCAGAGAGCTAGGCTGATCTGTATCCCTGTTCTTTCCCTCAGGAGAGATGAAGTCACACGGTGACTACATTGAATAAAGAATCAATTCAATATCTACGGAATTCTGAAAATTAAGACATCTGCTTTGTATTGTACCATTTTGTTCATGTGGGATTTCTTTTTTCTTGGCTCATTTTTATCAAGAACAGAGATGAATTATGAAGAAGCTAATGCATTTTTGAACTTTAAGACATTTCCAAAGCCAGGGAACAGCTCTAGCTATGTCTTCATAGTCATATTTTTGTAAAATTTCAAAATCAGTATATTTTAAATACAGGCGAATCACTTTCTTTTTCTACTCTGACACCCCTCCATTATATTGTCCCTTGTATCAAGTGTCCCCAGAGTACCCATAGAGATTTTCGGGTTTCGGCTAAGAGGAAATTTGGTAAAGCATCAGTGTAGTTGCTGAACATAGTTGTGCATATTTATTGCTAGTTGTCCTATCTTAAGAATGGCTCTAGAAATCCTCCCTCCAGTTAAACCATGAGATGTAGCCCAACTAATGCTACCATGGAATAATCACGTAAGACTTGGGAAGGACCTTGAACCACAGGCACCCAGATAAAATATATACATATTGCTGCCCCACAGATACTGAGATAATAAATGACATGTTTTTTGTCTTGAGTAGCTAAGTTTTAGAGTAGTTTGTTATATGCCAACATATAATTAATATATTGGGGAAGAGAAACAATAATTTAATCAACTCGTTAAATTCTTCCTCTCAGAAAACATGAAAACAGTAATATCTTACTTAATGAAATAGCATTTTATAATAATATTGAAAATCCATTTCCTTATTTCTTTTTATGTTCTACTAAGTGGTTCTAGGGCTACTCATGAGTTCACCTAATTTTCGCAATGGTGGTCCTTGGTGGTTGAGAAACAATTTATAATATCAAATAGTTTATATTAACATTATTCTAAAATCTGTATGTATGTGAGTTTAAATGAAACATACAGGAAATATGTAAGCCTTTTTCACTGAAATCTAGACAGATATTAAAAGCTAAAATTATGGATGGTTTTATTTTAAAAAATTATTTTAACATATTTACATTTTCAATAAAACGTTTAAAATTCAGCTCTAAATAAATTTTAGTGTAAAATATTGATATTCACTAATTATAGTTGTCTTTTATTTTTCAACTTATGTAAATGCAAGAATTTTAGAATACAATATTTTAAGCATATGTCAATTTTATTTTTAAAGATTTTACATTAATTTTAATTTGCTTTTTTGATTAGTTTAATATTACATATATTTTAATTTCTAGTCCCTTCGATGATCAGAACAAAATTATGTCAAATATTATTTAGATGGAGATTTTTCTGAAATGAAGAAAAATAGAATACATTTTATAAAATAAACATGTAAAATGTTATTAATAATGTATGTCTCTGATTATTCTTTAAACATGGCTGGTCCATCCACAAAACATTTAGAAACACACATTGATAATGAAATAATGTTTGATATTGTGTCATATAAAACTATTACTTTGTACATAATTTTTAAGTTTGTCATTATGAAGATATATTTCAAGAAGATGTAATATATTTTAATAGTTTGTTATTTTAATTTATAATTTTAAAATATTTACATTTATGGTATGTGGACTCTATTAGTATTCTTGCCCCTACGCTTACAAATATTAGGGGCAGGTGTGCATTTCTTGACAATTCCATTGTAAAATTTCAACAGCACTCATGCCCTCTGTATCAACTTCCTCTTCTTAGATTTACTTTTCTTTAAAGTTCTTATCAATATTTCACAAGATATACATTTTGGTTTTAAATTTATTACCTTATTTTCTTTGCTAAAATGTATGCTTAATAACACAGCAGAGATTTCTGGACTTTTCATTCACTGCTATATTCTCAGTGCCTAAAACAAAACATGGCACATGCTTGGTGTGCTTAATAAATTCATTTATTCATTCATCCTTCAGTCAAAAAAATATTGAGTACCTTCTATGTTCCAAACACTATTGAAATCTATTAATTGGTACTTAAAAAGTAAAGATAGAAAAAGGAAATGAGAATATTTTTAATTGGAGAAAGAAATTAATCAGGTGATCTCACCCCATATGTATGCAGATTTTTTAAAGGGGAGCTGAAGAGTACAAACCACCAACCACTCCCACCTCCCACCAGGGGATTCCATTCAACCACTGCTATCAACCCCCAAATCACATTATTTCTTTGTCAACCATTCTAGAATACAAGAAATGACTCACAAATTCTTTAATCCCTGTTGGCAGCAAGGTTGTCTCCAAGTTCACATATTTAGATGTTGCCTCAGGAATCATCCCAGTGTAAATTTGGATGTGAATCAGTATTAAAAAGTATGTCTCATTGTGTCAGAACTACAAAAGCTTTTATGGTTTTAAATCCTTTTTCTCCTACAAAGGGATTTTGCACACATACAGCAGACATCAAAGGCTATTTGTAATTAAGCAAGGTCTTGAAAGGCTACTAATGTACTTTAATCTATTGGAATAAAAACTGAGCTTGGCTCTGAAGCTAAGTACAGTATTATTTATCATTACCTCTTTTTACGAGCAGTGCTATCCTTGTAAAGAACAAACATAAACTAGGAATCTGAGTTCCACTTTCTGCTCTGCCGCTATTAGCCATGTGACCTCGTGAAAGTTACTAGAGATTATGTATACAAAATGACTGGCTCTATCAATGGTAGAGAATGTTCATGGGCCTTCAAAATTGAAATAAAATTTTCACAATTTAATCTATATATAGTTTATATTGAATGTATAATATACTCAATATATTTATAATTCTATAATTTATATTCAATATATTATATATGCCTTTTTATAGGATTTTTATATAGAGAAAGGAAAGAGAAAATATATAAAGAAAGCAATCTCTGCTCAAAATATAAAATTCAATTATGTAATCTACTTGGATTAACAGCAAATCAAATAGATGAAAAGGAAAAGCTAATCTGATTCTGAATTTAATTGGCCATTCAGTTTAGTCAACTATCAGTTGACCCCAATTGGGGAAACAGGAGACCATCTGCTAGGAGGTCTGCTGAATTCCCTGCTTGCCAGTAAGTGCAGGCAATAGTCTCTGCCTAACGATGAATATATGTACAAAGAAGGAATCCGGGAGTGTGATGGTTAATTCAATGCCCAGATGAATGTGCAAGAGTTTTCAACTCATATTGCTTCTAACAGCAAGAAACAAAAAAAATAAACTAAATTCCTGTCAATAAAATGTGATATTTTCACATAAGGTGGCCATTAAGAATAATACAGTAGAAATAAATGTGCTGACATGGAAAGATGCTTATGACATGTTAAATGAAAAATTAAAATTTACAGGGATATAGTTGGTATAATCCTATTTGTACAGGAAAAAGCATGATATGTTAATATGTTACAGGAAAGAGATCCTGATCAAGACCCCAAGAGAGGCTTCTTGAATCTCACACAAGTAAGAATTCAGGGCGAGTCTGCAGTGAAAAGTGAAAGCAAGTTTATTAAAAAAGTAGACTTGGTGTGAGTCCCCTAACATGACATAGCTGATTAACCCTTTCTTGGTAACAATGTGTCACCATTTAGGGATTCTCCTGGCAGTCTGGTTATTGGAGCTATTCAGTCCTGGCTGTATAATAATTATCCCTTAGCTTGAGTTCTTGCTGACTAGTTCAAAACATTCATGCATGCCTCATTCCTTGAATCAGCCAGCAAATATTTATTAAATACCAAGCATGTTTATTTTTATTTTATTAATAATAAATATATATTATTTTATTAATAATAAACATATTATTGATAACATTATAATGATCACTTTTGCCAAGTACTAAACACCAAGCATTTATTAAACACAAGCTAGGCTCTGTGACAGGCAACAGCCTTGTAAGAGATATGAAAAAAACAGAAAAAAACATGGTCCCCTTTTCCATAAGGAGCTAAAAAGGTTATTCTCTGGC
Source organism: Cacajao melanocephalus (assembly GCA_963573385.1). Lineage (NCBI taxonomy): Eukaryota > Metazoa > Chordata > Mammalia > Primates > Pitheciidae > Cacajao > Cacajao melanocephalus. Next base: position 29,106 of record CAUYLG010057547.1, read on the forward strand.
CAACAGGTATATGAAAAAATGCTCAAGATCACTAATCATTAGAGAAATGCAAATCAAAACCACAATGAGATGTCATCTTACCCTAGTCAGAATGGCTATTGTTAAAAAGACAAAAAAATAACAGATGTTGGCAAGGATTCAGAGAAAATAAAACTACACACTATTGGTAGGAATGTAAATTAATACAGCCTCTATGGAAATCAGTATAAAGAATTCTCAAAGAACTAAAAATGGAACTACTATTCAATTCAACAATCACACTACTGGGTATCTACCCAATGTAAAAGCAATCAATACATCAAAAATATAGTTGCGGTCATATGTCTCTTGCAGCAGTGTTTGTGATAGCAAAGTTATAGAATCAACCTAAGTGTTCATCAGTGGATATTTGGATAAAGAAAGCATGGTATATATACACAACTGGATACTACTCAGGCATTTAAAAATGAAAGCATGCATTTTACAGCAAAAGGAATAAAACTGGAGATCATTATCTTAAGTGAAACAAGCCAGGCACAGAAAGACAAATAGCACATATTCTCACTCATAAGTGGGTGCTAAAAAATGGTTCACATAGACATGGAGAGTGGAATGATAGATAATGGAGATTGGGAGGTGTGAGAGTAGGGGCCAGACAATGAGAAATTGAACATTGAGTACAATGTATGTTATTCAGATAGTGGATACCCGAAAGCACTGACTTGACCATTATACAATCTATTCATGTAACAAAATTCCACATATGCCCCATAAATATGTACCAATAAATAGAAAAAAAAAGCATACTCTTTTTAATCATTTTAAAGATGATTCCACTCCAGTGTAGAAAGTTTAGGTGATAAATTGCTAAGCACTGATTAGATTCTAGCTCTTTTAATTCTCCTACATCTTGTACCAGATTATTTTCCTATGCACCACATTTAAATAAAATAAACAAAACCAAGTTAAAACTCAAGTAGGCATTTTTCTCCTATAGTAAATTGGGACAAATTAGGAAAATAAGAAGAAAGAGAATTACCATCCATAAGTTCATCACCCTAAGCTAACTACAGTTAAAAATGCAGCACACATTACGACAGAAATGTTTCAGTACTTATATGTAGGCAGTATACTTTTATAAAAGTCAAACAAGCATACAGCTAATTAATATAAACCATCCCATGAAATATATTCCAATAATTCACTCTTCTTCTTATGTCTTTATCATAGATAATCCACTGAATCATGAAAACCTACTAATTACTAATAGTTCAATAAGCAATGATATTTAATATCTATATCCCATGGGGCTTCATATATAAGCTATTAAATGTATCCTTACAATACTCATATTTTTACCAGAAAATGAAACAGATAAGCATCACCTGTAAGACATACAATATTTTCATGGTAATTGGCATTGAGGTTTTCCTCTACATTCTTTATGCTAACTGGGTCATGACATCTTTATTCTTTACCAAAATCTACTTATTTTGTAAAACAGAAGCAATAATAATTTCAAAAATTAAAACAGGCCACTTGCCATCTCCTCTATTCCTGTTCTCATCTAGCACCTCCTCAGTGCTACTGATTGAAAAACAGTTTGCCTCAAATTAAATAATAAAAGCCAATTATGCTTGGTGCAGGGCAATTCAAGAAAAGTGACAAAAATACAACTCCACTGTATAGGAGTATGTAAAATGTGTACTTATGTTTTTAAATGACATCAGTATATAATATGCGTTTTTATAAGATTTTTCCTAAAGAAAAAATAAACTTTTCTGTGAAGTTGTAAGATGACTGGTAAGCAGCACACACACCTAGATAAGTCAAATTTCAGTTGAAGGTCACTCAAGCCTTTAGTACATAGATACAACTGGGTCAATCTCTTTTTATTTCTCCGGGTATGGAGGTACTGCCTCCTGTGGCATCTCATGGTGGAGCTTATGGTTTCAGAGCCACTATAGCTTCCCAGGTCTGTGAGCCTTGTGTGCTATCTCTATCCTTCCCGACGTCCACCTTGGCTTGAATCCCAGTTCATTTCTTTCCTTTCTATTTCCACAACACACACACACACACACACACACACACACACACACACACACACACATCAAACTAATTGTGAGAATCATGGACTTTCCTTAACTGAGGAGAGCATAGTTTAGGCCACAAGAATAGGGATTTACTTTTTAGAAACAAAAACACTTTCTCAACAAACAAGTAGGTATCACCCTTTCACAGTGGAATTTTACTGTCCACACAGAGCCACCACCTCTCTTCCCTGGTCTGACTCCTCTTCTTCTGTTCTTCTTAGCCTTGCTTCTTAATTCTTCTCTTCTGCATTGTCCAGGGATTCAAATTGTATCTTCTATTATGCAGAGCAACTCCATCCCATTCCAGCTAGTAGTTTTGTTACCTGGTCACCCCTATACCTACCAAGGAGTGTCCTGTTTCTCTCGGGTTTATTAAAGCATTTTCTCAGATGAAGATACTTTTCTCCTAAGAGACTTCTGTTGCACACTGTTAAAAAAAAATATCTCTCTTCATAGGTTGTACTCCTTCTTTATTCAAAGATGCATGACTTTTTCCTATATTTTAGCATGTCTGAAATCCTGGTACGTGTATATAATAATAGTGAACTCTTTTGATGGTAAGGGAATCTGGGTTTGAGTAGTTGAAAGATGGTGATAATGACTCAAATAACATTTTTCCAAAAAAATAAAAACTTTGCTTCTGTCTTCTCTTCACTAAATGGCTAATGTATTTGTAACTGAGCCAGTTTGTTTTCCTCTGTCCTAAGAGGGTAGTTACTTCTTATTTTAGAGGGTTGTTAATCCCAGTTTTGTCAACTATTGGGTCTTCAATTCTGACGAATCTTATAACTTATAGGGCCATTGCATTTGCACATACTCAGATACTGTGATTTAATGAAGACATGAGACCACATAGACTACAGGTTCAGAGTTCCTGCTACCTAATAATGTAGGTTTTGACACTCACCTCCAGTTGGCAGTTTCAAGGAAGAAAAGTCATTCTGTGAATGAACTGCAGGGCAGCAAAGCTTCTGCAGAAGAGCCATAAAATTAACAGTGCAGAAACTCCTTTTGAAAATGTCAAAACAGAATTTGCAATTTAAGCATTTCTAGAGTTGCTGCAAAGAGATCTTGAATCGTTATTGCCAGAAGTGGCTACCAGGCAGTGATGCTAACTGTAAGACAGAAAACAAATAATTATATGACCATTTGGATGAAGGAAAACAGAGATGCATTCTGTAAGAAATGTTTGTAAATGATGAGAAAGAAATGTGCTATATTCTGTGAGCTAAAGGTGAAGGCGCTGACCTATAAACCCGTTGCAGCAGATGCTGCCATTACTCCATCTATTTCCCTTGGACCTGTCGGTGTGCTCATGCTGACATCCATCAGCTAGAGTCTGCATCTTTGTGCATGAGGACTTATTTTCTCAGACTCACAGAAGATTTATCTTCCTAGAAGTGTGAGTCACAGGCCAGAAATCCATGTAATTAACGATCCTCAGGAGCAGTGCTCAACCATACACTCTCTGGAATATGTATACGAATACCCTAGTTCCTCACCCTTGGACGGGATAATTTCAAAGTATTTGTTTTCCTCCACTCTCCTAAAGTTTCTCCATGGAACTAATTTCCCTTTGTCCTTGTGCAAGGTGGCTGAATAATCACCCTTTACTGACAACGTTTCCTTTCCTCTTTCACTTCCTCATTCACCTGCTCTCACTTCCTCTTGTCTCCATTTGCTTTTGGAAACCGAACCGAACCGTGGCACCCTCGATCAGACTTAAAAATTGTTGGTGTTTGTACATGCAATACTCTTTTTGAAACAGATGAATGTTAACATTAAGATTCTTTGTTGATGATCTTGGCTGCTAAAAGTGAGTTGTCATTAGTCTTTGTAGTATCCATGTGCAAAACCGATAGCCACGTTATGATGAAGTCAAGTACAAATTAGTTGATGTCATTTTCTCTTTTTATTCCTGCATTATTTGCACTTGGCTTTTGGGTTGGTCTATGAATATTGTCAAGAGACCTAAGGGTTTAAAAAATACTCATTTTTAGTTATTTATTTCAATGTCTGTGAATTTACAACTTTGGCAAGTGATTTGTTTATTTTTTATGGCAGATGTCTATTTTAACGTGAACATTTAAAAATGTTGACACATCTACATTGTGTAGAATGTGATCATTAACTTGCAACCAAGTTATGATCTCATATAATTACTTCTCCCTTTGACTGAAAAAAAAAAAACCTGAGTTTTTATTATTTCCATCCAAGAATAAGTCAGACATTTGGTTAAAATGTTTAAAAGGCAGTAAAATAATAGTATTTTTTAAAACTAAGAAGCTGATATTTCTACAGTGCTCTTAATAATCAACAGTGTGTTAAAATAGAGGACATGCGTGCATGCATTTTACTAGCAGTTTGTGCATATTTTAAGGTTTCCTTTATAAGAGTATAAAGAAAAAATCCCCATAATCCCAAGGTCAAATACAAATACTGTTAACATTTTAATAGGTTTCTAAACATCTCTTGTTCTGTGTTTATACTCATATTTACTGGCATTAATAAGATCATGTAATTTTTAAAATAAACTACTATAGTCACATGATAATACTTCATGAATATTTTTCTATATTACCTCATCTTACTCAAAATGGTGACATCGTCTTTTAGAGTAGATGCTATGCAGAGGATGAATGTATGATCTGATTGAATGTACTTCCCGTTTCAAAGTAGCTCTTCTGCCAACAGCATCTGAAATAGCCATCATTGTGTTTATTATTTCTAGTTGCTGGCTTTTCAGAGAAGGAGAACATCCAAGGATGTATATGCAAATATCACCCCCAAAAGTAATAAACTTTCTAGATTTATCTTAATTTCAGTCCAAACATGCTACAATACTATCAGTAGGGACTGAAGAGAGGTAAAACAAAGTGGTTTTGAATTTTAGATCTTGTCTCACCAGGACAGGCTCAGGCAGATCCCCAATAGTGAAGGCCCTAGGACAGTTAGAGAACATGAAAACCTAACAAACAAAAACAAAATTGGGACCATTATTCCTCTAACTTACTATGTAAACATTGGCTAGTTTCTTAAGCTCATTGGTACCAAAAAGAGGTACCAAAAAGAGGCTGGATTTTCTTTGTGATCATTTTGCTTGCCAAGACTATAAGTTAACCAGTCTTTGCTTCCAGCACATTGTCATGGACATGTGTAGTTTCTCTTTGCCTAGCTCTTTCTCCTGATAACACAACCCATCTTCCACTTCTGGGGAATCATACCTTTCCTATTGTCTACCATGCAGCTTATAGGGGGGTATCCCACCTTTGGCTCCAGGGATGGGCACATCAACAAGTCTGGCCAATCAAAATACCAAATCCCTTCTATCTTAATGATTGGTTCAGGAGTTGACATGTGACCCAAGTCAGCTAATGAGAACTCTGCTTGGGAAAAAGTAACTATTCACTCAGTTTGCAAATCTGGTAGAAGGTAAGTCTGGAGCTGCTGATGGTCATCTTTGCCATTGCTTGTGGAAGGTCTATGGAGAATAAAGTAATAAGGAAACACATAGGAAAGCAGAACTTATATAGATTGAAATCCTTTCATCTGTACTTACGTCTGAAAGTTTTTCAAGAGAAAGAAGCCTAGGGGCTGCAACAGCAACAGTGACCCACACACAGTGTGGCAGTTACAAAAGGAGGTAGCCAGATCTCAAGGAGATGGGACCCTGGCCATGCACTTTCCAGGTTCAGTAGTGATTCCTAGACTTCAGACGTGTCATGAATAATCTTTGGTTTAAAATAAATCTGATCATATCTGTTTAGGATAATGGTTCAAAGAGAGATCCTAGACCAGCAGCATCAGCATCATCTGGGAACTCATCTGAAATACAGATTGCAAGGCTATACCCCAGACCTACTAATTCAGAAATGCAGCAATCTGTGTTTTTAATAAACTCTCCAGGTGATTATGATGCACATTCAAAACTGGTGGAGGGGAAAGTGCCTTTCCTATGAGTTACCTGATGAAACTTGAATTTATTGCTTTCAGATGTTTTAAGTCAAAGGTAATTCAGCCAGCAGTGTGTTAACAGGTTGCCCACCCCATAAACAGAGAAAGTAGAATTTATTTCTTCATGTAAGAAACCTATTAAAGTGCTGCTTTTTTCCTCTTCTCTGTTGAATTCCACACAAACTATACAAAACACACGCCAACCTCAACTATTTTCCAGAAAAATAGAGGAAAGGGGCATAGGGCTAAAATTAAGCCACAGACTCCTCCCATCTCTTAAACTCTTCTGATTTCTAACTGCCAGAAAGCGCTTATTCTATTATTTCATGCTCTGAAGGCCTGTGGATGCCTTTGGGATAGTGTTTCCTTCATGTGAATGCCACAATTTGGAGGAATACCAGCTTTACTTTGGATTTCTGCAGGGCTGTTTTCAAAGCAATTTCTCAAAGCGTTCATAATTTAATACCTGTCAGATGTTGCTCCGTCAGGGAGGCAAGGTTAGCAGAAAACCCTTCTCTGAATCCTGCCAAGCCTTGAACATGTTCACTGATGCACAGTGTTGCTGCTTTTTAGACCCAAGAGCCTGAATGTCTTCCTCCACTAGAGGAACGTCTTATGCTGCAGGTGCAGGGCTGAGGAAGAGAGTCGTTACTCCTCTAGTGAGAGTCAACCAACACTACAGTCCCACTAAAAACACAGTGCCTATGATCACTTGTTTTCCAACACATTAGCTCATGAACACTTTGTTTCATAGACTAATTGTGAAAATAATCAGATACTCCAAGTGTTTGGAGAAAACTCAATAGGCCATAAAGAACTCCCCTCACTTTCTTCCTTGACAGATGCGTTTGTGGTTTCTTGAATGCTTCCAGAGATGGGTAACACATTACTTTGTGGCCATCTGGAAAAGTACAAAGCACCAAAGCATGAATATGTCAGATATACTCACATTCCTATGCATGCTGTTAGACTGCCAAAGCAGGACTGCAGAGAAGTTACATGAGAACCAGCTTTGAGATTCTTAGCAGACTACCCATCTTATCTTACAGATTGAGTCAGAGATGCCAAGAATGAGGTTGAAATGGTAGAGAATATTTCTTTGGACAGGATTCATGTGGCTATGCTGTGAGTTCCACTGCCCTCTGTTAAGTAGTATAAAATATAAGTATCATTATGAATAGGGACTCTTCGCAGAGTAAATTATATTACATATCTAGATCATGGTTTTTAAACTTTAGCACTAATGACATTTGGGCTGGATAATTTTTTGTGGTGAGAGCCTATTGAGTACTGTAAGATGTTTACTAGCATCCCTGTTCTCTAATCACTGGATGATATCACCACTCCCACCCTCAGTTGTAACAACCAAAATCTTCTCTGGATATTGCCAGTGCTCTCTGGTGGACAAAATCACCCCTGGTAGAGAAGCTGTCTTAGTCCACTTGTGTTGCTATAAACAAATACTTAAGCCTGAGTAATTTATTTTAAAAAGGTTTATTTGGCTCATGGTTCTACAGGCTGCACAAGAAGTATGACAGTAGCATCCACTTGTGGCGAAGGCCTCACGCTGCTTCCACTCATGGCGGAAGATGAAGGGCAGCTGACTGTACAGAAATCACTTGGTTAGAGAGGCAATACCACTTGTCACTAGAGAGACAGAGACAGTACTAGACTCACTCTAACAACAAGCTTTCATGGAACTATAGAGGGCAAAGTCACTCATCCCCATCCCCCACAGGGAGAACATTAATCTACTCATGAGGGGTCCATCCCTATGACCCAAATGCCTCCCAGTAGGTTCTGCTTCCAACATGGGATCAAATTTCAACATGAGATTTGTGGGAACAAATATCTATAGCAGAAACATTGCTCTAGACTTGATTGTCTCTGAAAATTATTTTGTGCATATATGTGGAGTGTGTGTGTGTGTGTGTGTGTGTGTGTGTGTGTGTGTTTGAAATGATAGCAGCCTACTTACTTGATCAGGATAATGAGGAAGAATACCTTTATTTCACATGTTTGAGAGGCCTCAGAAGAAGCTAGTTGGGGGATGCAGCATCAAGAATTACTTTATTTTGCTTGAAAAAGACTTTATCTCTTTTATTTATGAAGCTTAGTTTTGCTCCATACAAAATTCTTGGTTGATAATTCTTTTGTTTAAGGAGGCTAATGATAGGACCCCAATTCCTTCTTGTGTGTAGGATTTCTGCTGAGAAATCTGCTGTTAATCTGATAGGTTTTCTTTTTTAGGTTATGTGGTGCTTTTGCCTCACAGCCTCACAGCTCTTAGGATTCTTTCCTTCATCTTGACTTTAGATAACCTGATGACAGTGAGCTTAGGTGAAGACTTTTTGTGATGAATTTCCTAGATGTTCTTGTATTTGGATGTCTAGATCTCTAGCAAGACCAGGAAAGTTTTCCTTGATTATTCCCTCAAATAAGTTTTCCAAACTTTTAGATTTCTCTTCTTCCTCAAGACACCAATTATTCTTAGGTTTGGTGATTTAACATAATCCCAAACGTCTTGGAGGCTTTGTTCACTTTTTTCTTTGTCTTTGTTGGATTGGGTTCATTCAATAGCCTTGTCTTTGAACTCTGAAGTTCTTTCTTCTACTTGTTTGATTCTATTGTTGCAACTTTCGAATGTATTTTGCATTTTGCATTTCTGTAAGTGTGTCTTTCACTTCCAGAAATTGTGATTGTTTTTTATTTATCATATCTATTTCTCTGAAGATTTCTTCAACCATATCCTGTGGTTTTTATTATTTCTTTAAGTTGGTTTTCACCTTTCTCTGGTGCTTCCTTGAGTGGCTTAATGATGGAGCTTCTGATTTATTTTTCTTCTTGGAAAAAAATTCAGAGATTCCTTTTTGGTTTGGGTCCACTGCTGGTGAGCTATTGTGATCTTCAGGGTGTTAAAGAAACTTGATTTATCATATTTCCAGAATTGTTTTTCTGGTTCCTTCTCATTTAGGTAGACTGTGTCAGAAGAAAGATATGGGGCTCAAGAGCTGCTGTTCATATTCTTTTGTCCCATGACAGAATCCTTTGATGTGGTGCTCTCTCCCTCTCACTAGGGATGGGACTTCTTGAGAGTTGGATTGCAGTGATTATTATTTCTCTTCTGGGTTTAGTCACACAGTAGAGCTAACTGGGCTCTGGGGTGATGCTGGGGAATGTCTACAAAGAGTCCTGTGATGTGATCTGTCTTCAGGTCTCTCCATCCTGGATACCAGTACCTGCTCCAGTGGAGGCAGCAGGGAGTAAAGTGGACTCTGAGGGTCTTTGGTTGTAGTTTTCTTTAGTGCGCTGGTTTTCTCAAACACTAGTTGTGCTAGCAGTGAAGTTGTCACATGGACAGACTCATGACCTCTGGATAGCCACGAAGTTACAGGCAGTGGAATTAGCAGTGGTTTTCTCCTTTCTTGAAGTGGGGTTGTTCAGATGTGAGTTGCTGTAATGGCTTGAGTTGGTTGGCCTCCAGCCAACAGGTGGTGCTTTCAAGAGAGCACCAGCGGTGGTAGTACAGGGAGGATACAAGCTTGCCCTAAGATTGCTTGGGTAAGCATTTGGGTTTCTCGGGTGATAAGTGGGGCCATAGAGCTCCCAAAAGATTATGTCTTCTGTCTTTTGGCTTTGGCTAACAGGGTGGGTAGAGAAAGACCATCAGGAGAGGCAGCGATAAGCATGTCTGAGTTCAGACTCTCCTTGGGCGCAGCTTACGGCTTCTGTTGTGGTGAATGGGAGTGTGGTTCTCAGGCCAATGGACTTATGTTCCAAGGAGGATTATGGGTACCTCTGCTACTTTGTACAGGTCGCCAGGAAGTGGGGGGAAGTCGACAGTGACAGGCCTCACCCAGCTCCCACACAGCCAGAAAGGTCAGCCTCGCTTCCACCATGTCCCACCAATAGCACCGAGTTTATATCCAGGCAGCTAGTGCGCAAGGCTGAGATCTTGTTCCAGGCTATACGCCTCCCCACTGAGAAAGCAAGCAGGGCTTTCAGGCTTCACCCCTGTCCACCTGCCACAGCTAATGTGCTTATCTCTGTACTTCCTGTTCGTCATCCTCATACCACCAACAATTCTGCCCAGGAAAATTTGTGCTAGGTTAAAATTATTACAAAATTCAACTGGGAGTTTCCTTCTCCCTGTGGTCCTTAATTCCACTGTCAGCCCTCCCCAAATAACCCTGTGAGATAAGGTCAGAAATGGCTTCCCTGCGGACCAGGAGTGCCTATAGGGCTCTTCCCGCTGCTTCTTTTACTTTTATATTTCACTTGGTTCTCTAAATTTGTTCCAGTTCTAGGTAAGATTAATTCTTTCTCCCATGACCTGGGTTTTCATGTTCCCCAGTGAGGATACGTATTCAGAGATAGACTCTCCTCTCTCATACTCCTTGGCATTCACAGTTTTCTGGCTGTCTCATGGAGTTTAGAGCAGCAAGCCACTTCTTTCAAAGGGTCTGTGAATTCTTTCATTTTTTCACTATATGTTCCTGCAGTTCTGGAGCAAAAGTTCATGATGTGGGTTCTGTCCATTTAAGTGGGAGCTGTGCTGTTCTTTCTTTTTGAGGGGGACACACTGTTCTGTTCATCTGAGTGGGAGCTGCAAGGTAGTCTTGCCTCCTGCATATGATTTTTTTTCTGATTTCCCAAATCTCCCAAAGTCTTTACATTAAATTATCTGTTAACATTACTGGCATGGTTTCTATTTTGCTGGCTGCACTTTGATGGGATCAAGGGCAACAGGTATTTGTCTACATCATCTTTCTGATGGGACCAGCACAGTGGCAGCAGTTCTGCCTCAAGGTACTGGCATGATCAGCAGCAAAGCCTGCAGAGGTTTTCAGAGAAGGAGTTTGTGATACCAGGAAGCACCTCCTGAGTGGACAAATTGAAGGCACCCAGAAGAAAAGGGCCCCCTTATCCCAGATCTAAATTAACTATGGGTTAGTTTCTGTTTTCTTCATAACAAAATAGAGTCTAATCAGGTTAAAAAAAACTATCCATAGATCACATATAATAAAAATATTATGAACCTTTTGTTTCAGCTTTACATAAATGCATGTATGTGTATACTAGTATCTGATATGCAATGCTTTTTCTATTGTAAGTCTGGAAAATGAGAAGGGAGAAAGAGTTGGTGGCCAATACTTGGGATTCCTGTCCAATCATGAGATTTCTCGGATTATTTTTAAATTCCAGGAAAACTGACCTGAGCAAATGTCTGCACATTTGTTCTGTTAAACCAAGTTTAGCTTAAAGCTGCTTTCTATCATATTTTAGGTTCAGTCTAAAGGTTTCTTCATCCATAGTAAATAGTAACCTAACTGGATGTACAAGCAGCGTATAACCTTCTCCTGTACCAATCACCTAATTTTGCTCAATCATAGGTGACCAATTATTCAAACTGTGTGTAAATAAGGCAAACACTGAGCTGTAACCAATCCAACTGTTTCCGTACCTCCCTTTCCTTTTCTGTACGTCAGTTTCCTTTATCAGGCCATAAATCTGATCCCACTATGCGGCAGTGCCAGAACCACTCTGAACCTAGTTCTGGGGAATTCACAATATGTGAATCATTCTTTGCTTATTTAAATCCTATTAATTTAATTTGTCTAAAGTTTTTCTTTTAACAAGTCTTAGGAGGCTTTCCTTCACTAAAAGTGCTTTCAAATAGGAAATGCCTGGGTTCCCTCAAACCTGACAAATGTAGGACCCAAGAAAGCCTGAGGACTCATGGAGAGGCCTTGCGCCCTGGACCCTGCCTACCGTTTCTCATGGAAGCTGCTGTGCCAGCCGTGGCTTTGCTGCTCGCCTCCCATTATTGCTCTAATTTCCATGCCTCCCCTACTCATTAACTTAAGTGGACGGCCGACTCCACCACCTTAAATGAAGTAAAATCATATCATCTTTTTAACTTGGAAACATGGCATTTGAAATGTTCTGGGCCCTGTGCTGAGTATTATTGGACTTTATCCAATCCAGTGTTGCCTGGCCTTCTGGATTAGCTTTTTCTTTCTTTCTAAAACTGTTTAAATCCCTACATATACCACTTCCCTTTTATGATAATCCCAGGTAACAGGTATCTAAGGTTAGAATGTTGGTGCCTCCTCAAAGATACCAGCACCAGCTGGGTACCACCACATTTGCCTCAGAAGCATGGGTCTTATCTAAGATGCCTGCTCACAGACTGTGTTTGGGCAGAAAACAGACGGAAGTGTCAGTCATGACCGAGAATAAAAGGGTCTAAGCCACCCTAAAAACTGAGAGTGAGCCATTCTTCTGGAGTTTATTTTTTAAAAATCCTCCTAGTGCCAAAAGACAAGAACCAAATTTACCTACTCAGAAACTAGGGTTCTGCCACTGTGTAAATTTTCACCAACAAAGCTCCTCCTCCAGGCCACCTACTCTAATTCACCGGAACCTAGTCTTGTCATTATATGGTGAATTTCTTGGAGTGCTTCAGCAACATCTTGACATTCAATCATGTATACTTCATTTTGGGACTGAGCTAGACTACACTGCAGAGAGTTTCAGAGACTCTTTCATGTTAGAAATAATAAAGGACACCGTTACTTTAAGTGCAATTAATGAAGGGCCACAGGATTCTATTCACAAAAGAATGCGGGATGGTGGGGGAGATATTATTTGATTGTGAATTCACTTTGTCCTTCCAGGCTCTACAAATCTTCAGAAACTTTTAAAATTCCAATTCTGTGATAAAACTTGGATGAGTTGCATAGAGATTATTTGATCTCATGTTGCAGGCAAGAAAAATAAGAACCAAGACATTTAAGTGACTTATCTGAGCTCATTTAACTGCTTATCAGCAAAGCTATTGCATGTAACACTGATTTCCAATAGATAATTTATTTTAGGAACAGCAAATATAATGCACTGTTAAGCAGCACACCATATGGCAGAATTGCAATTTCACAAGCATTTACTTGACATTGAACATTTCATTTAAAAGTTTGCATCAACTAGAAAGCCCCTAATGGAATACCTGGCTCAAGCTCCAGATGGCTTACTACTCCTCCCTCAGAATCTACCATACTAATGAAAATGAACACTGTTACCCAAGCAGGTAGAGACAAACAGCATCATTTTCTTACTCAGATGAATGTATGTGTAACTGTGGACACAGTTGTATGTGTACCAAAAGTGAGATTTTCAAAAAGTGAAGATGAAATTATAGATCTGCAAACCCATACAATGTCTTAAAAATTGCATAGTCTCAGTTACCCTGTTGGTATTTCACACTCAATATTTCAAATGCCAATGTTTTGATGTATTATTCAGTTGGAGAAAGAAGATAACACTATACTTGTGAGTCTGGATGACAGTAATTTGCAAACTTTAATGTCAACTGGGGATCTTGTTTAAATTGCCAATTCAGGACTGTGTGGTGGCTCACGCCTGTAATCCCAGCTCTTTGGGAGCTCGAGGTAGGAGGATTGCTTGAAGCTGGGAGTTCAAGACCACCCTGCACAACATAGCAAGACCTCATCTCTGCAAAATAATAAGAAAAAATAGCCCAAGTGCGGTGGGACCACCTGCAGTCCCAGCTACTCAAGAAGCTAGGGTGGGAGGATTGCTTGAATCCAGGAGTTTGAGGTAACAGTGATCTATTATCATGCCGCTGCATCCAGCATGGGTGACACAGCAGGACATTGTCTCTAAAGAAAGAAGGAAAAAAAAAATTCAGATTTGGCAAGTCTTCGGTGGGGTCTGAGATGCTGCCTCAGTGATTCTGTTACCATTGCTATTGCTGTTGCTACTGCTGCTTAGACCACACTTTCAGTAGCAAGATCTAGTAGATTCGTGTATAAAGATGAGTAGTGGAAAGACCGTGGAGGCAGAACTACAGGCATCTAAGCTTTTATTCTACCGCGTACTAGGTGAATAATCTTAGGAAAATCCTTGAACCACTTTGAGGATTAATTTTCCCTTGAGTAAAATTCAATAATAATACTGATACTTGTTTCAAGCAAATGAGAAAATATATGGGCAAGTGGTTTTGAAAAGCCAGTCTATATAAATAATTGCTAGCTATGAATATCATTCTACTATGTACTCAATCTGAACTCTTGAGGGAAAATGCTTTATGGTTACTTGCTAGGGAAAAGTTTCTCACTAAAACTCAGAGAGTGAATTTTTCTCTGTCTGCACTTTATAATCAAATTTCCAATCATTTTGTGGAAAGAGAGTGTCTTGAAGGACACTTTAAAGAGAAAGTAGCTTGGTGGCTAATGTGCCGACAAACACGAGAGGACATTTAACCTTCATGCACTGTGTTCGGTCTTCCTGAGGTTTAATCTAACCGATGACATTCATGGGCTACGGTGTAAAAAGTGAACCTGACAGTAATAACTGTGAAAGCTATTTGCTTTATTATAGACTTAGGACGTGGAGTGCTTTCCAGACAATGGTGGGTCTTGAGAAGATGGCAGTGCAAGCTGTGCAAACATACAGTGTGTGCAGGCAGATTTCTGCTTGCTTAATGGATACCTCAAAGCTGAGCAAACTGAAGGACTATTAGTTAGACCTCCTTTCCCATCCCTGGTAAACCAAGCAGGAAAGTGAATTCCACTGGGATAACCCACAGGATACCTCTCTTAGGTAAATAGCAGATTTGTAAAACGCTCTCTGTCCACACCTTCCCTATTTACATCAAAAATGTCTTTCCTGGAGAATTTTTAGCTTCCAGTGCCAGCTAATGGAAGGCATAGATTTATCTGTTGTTCTATGGCTCTCTTTATCTCCTTTGCCTTCTCCCTCCCCTCCACTAAATAAAAGCAATAAGACCACTCCAAGTTATAATCTGTCCTATTTTAATGGAATGGGAATGATTTCATAATAAGAGCTTTAAAGAATCCATACAACTACTGAAAAAGGGACCATACTTGATTCTGAGTTCCCTAATAATACTTTTTCACTCACAAGACAATATCTCAGCAATGCAAGGAAGTGCTCAGTGTTTATTTTATAAAACTACCTTAAGACAAAAGGCAAGAATAATACGCTGTCTTGAATTAATAAAGAAGAGATTACCTCTAGCAAGCTCTTTAAAAATATTTGTCCTTATAGCCCATTGGTGAAGAGGGCAGCCATTTAGTGATACCTTTGTTCAAATCCCAGTTTCACATCTTTCCAATTGTATGATCTTGGATTATTTATTTAATTTCTTATACTTCAGTGTCATCATCTGTAAAACGGGGTAACACTAGCATGCATGTGAGGTTTAAATAAGATATTTTATAGATAATGTTTAGTACAAGATTTGGTACATAGTAAATGCTCAAAAATACTTATTCTTATATTTTATAGATAATGTTTAGTACAAGACTTGGTACATAGTAAATCCTCAAAAATATGACTTATTCTTACTAGCATTATCTGCATGCTAACCCCCTGACATCACAGTATTACCTACAAACTGGTAGTGTACATTTTCTGGGGGTAGGAGTTTATAGAAGCAATCTCTAGGGTCTTGTGGCTGTCTGCATTCAGGTGATATTGATAGTCATAATGACAGCAGCTACCAGTAATTGAGGAAGACAAAGCCAAGTGTTTTACATGTCAATTCTCAGAGAAGCTCTAATATATTTCATCTTCATTTACAAATGAAGAAAGCAAGACGTAGAGACGGCTACGTTTTGATTATGGATTGTCCTCTCCAAAATTCTCATTGAAATTGTATCCCCAGCACATAAGTGTTAGGAGGTGAGGCCTAGTGGGAGATGTTTGGGTCATGGGGGCAGTTCCCTCACGAATAGATTAATGCCTTCCTGTGGGAGTGAATGAGAGCATGCTGTTAAAAACCGTCTGGCATTCTGTAGGTTGCCTGTTCACTCTCTTGATAGTTTCTTTTGCAGTA
This sequence comes from Cacajao melanocephalus, assembly GCA_963573385.1. Taxonomy (NCBI): domain Eukaryota; kingdom Metazoa; phylum Chordata; class Mammalia; order Primates; family Pitheciidae; genus Cacajao; species Cacajao melanocephalus. Next base: position 45,015 of record CAUYLG010057547.1, read on the forward strand.
CAGAAGCTCTTTAGTTTAATTAGATCTGATTTGTCTATTTTGGCTTTTGTTGCCGTTGCTTTTCTATGCAACAAATCTGCATGTTCTCCACACGCACCCCAGAACTTAAAGTACAATACATTCTGTTTTCCTCAGTTTCTCTCTTTTGTTTCCTTCCTTTCCGTGTGATCTTCTGCGCATGCTCGCTTCCCTTTCACTTTCAACGAAGAGTAGAAGCATCATGAGGCCTTCACCAGAAGCTGAGAAGATGGCCTTGCCATGCTTCTTATACTTCCTAGCCTGCAGAACTGTGAGCGAAGTCATCCTCTTTTCTTTATAAATTACCCACTCTCAGGTATCCTGTTATAGCAGCGCAAACATGGACTAAGACAGGGATGTGCCTGGAAGGTTGTAGAGTCAACATTTGAACTCCTGGATGTCAAACCTTTGTGCCCCACAATCTGACATGCTAATTAACACAAACGCTGAAGAGGAGAAGGCTCACACCTGCTTGGGTTCACTCATACCCAATAGTTGTCCACTGCTGGGAGTATTTGGAAACTTTCTGAGGTTCATCTTCTTTCCAGAAAATGATAGAATTTGGGGAGGTTACAACATTTGATTTGTGAAAACGATTCCTTCTATCCAAAATATTGGTTTCTAATTGTTTCAAAGATGTACTTTGACTTGAAAGGAGAAAGATCTACAGAAAGCTTCCAGTCTGTTAGGGAAGACATCCCTGTCATCATCACTTATCTGTGAGTCTTACCTTCATGTATCCTGGCAAATACCAATAGTGTGATTTCAGGCTTCCATAGCGAACCAGATAAGGTCATCTCTACCTGATCATCAGTGTCCAAGTCCCTTCAAGGAAGTACAAACCCATCCTGTTATTATAGATTAGGTTAAACCCAAATATCCCTGGAAAAGGCAGCAAAATGACATACTACAGACTGAGCATTTGTGAAATAAAAAATATCATGACTTTTGAGTTCAATAGACCTGAGTTTGCTCTCTGAGTAACCAAGTTTCTTTCAACTTCCCTAAGTGTCTTTAAGATAAGTCTAATTAAAATTACCTCATGGACCATTGCAAAGATTAAATGAGATAACATTTCTAAAGCACTTATCTGTCGGAATATAGTAAATGTAACAGCCATAGCTATTATTATTTCTAATTACTCTCCAGAGAGTAATTTGGAGTGAAATATAAGGCTTCTGGATACCTATGAGATATATGGAATGTTCTGAGGGTGGTGAGGATAGCAGGTAGAGAGAAAGATAGCAGCAGGAAGAGACAGGCTTCTGAAAATAGTTCACATTCCAGGGACAGACACTCATAGTGAGCCCTACTGTGTATGATCGTCACTTTGATTGACAGCATTTTCTAAGTGTGCACACTTGATCCACCTTATAGAGCTTCTAAAAATGACTCAGGGATACGAATCTGTTTAAAAAGTGGGAAGTCCGTCTTGCTCAGCTTTGAACTGGCATTTTTCAGAAGAGTAAGAAATAAGAAAACTTATTTTAAATCTAGATTACTTCAAAGGAAAATAGAATGAAGACCTTAGAAAAGGCGGTAGGAACAATCAAGAATTGTTTATGACTTGTAAGAATACTTGTGCTGTTCTTTCCTGCAGACCCCCCAGGAGGTTCATTAAATAAAGTGCTTAATAAAGGTTCATGAATGAAAAGCTGATGGTTGTCTTGAGGTTTTATTCAATGATCAATGATGTGAGGTGCTAAAGTTTGGTGTGTCTGAGTCTTTATTATAAAGTTTCTTTCCAAGACATACAAGAGACCAACAAACATATTAAAAAAATGCTCAAAATCACCAGTCTTCAGAGAAATGCAAATCAAAACCACAATGAGATATTATCGCACACCAGTCAGAATAGCTGTTATTAAAAAGTCAAAAAATAACAGATGTTGATAAAGTTGCAGAGAAAAGAAAACACTTATTCAGTGTTTATGGGAATGCAAATTAATTCAGCCCCTTTGGAAAGCAATTGGGAGATTTTCCAAAGAACTAAAAATAGAATTACCATTTGACCCAGCAATCCTATTACAGGGTATATACCCAAATAAAAATAAATTTTTTTAACTATTATTTTAGGGTTGGGGGCACATGCAAAGGTTTGTTACATAGGTAAACACGTGTCATGGGGGTTTGTTGTACGTGTTATTACCTCATCCAAGTATTAAGCCCATTAACCAATAGTTATGTTTTCTGCTCCTCTCCATTCTTTAACCCTCCCCCTCGAGCAGACACCAGTGTCTGTTGTTTCCTTCTTTGTGTTCATAAGTTCTTATCATTTAGTTCCCACTTGGAAGTGAGAACATGTAGTATTTGGTTTTATATACCTGTATTAGTTTTCTGATGATAGCCTCCAGCTTCATTCATGTTTCCGCAAAAGACATGATCTCGCTTATTTTATGACTGCGTAGTATTCAATAGTGTCTATGTAACGCATTTTCTTCATCCATTCTGTCATTGATGGGTATATGTTGATTCCATCTTTTTGCTATTGTGAATAGTGCTGCAATGAACATTCATATGCATGTGTCTTTATGGTAGAATGATTATATATACTCAGTAATGGGGTTGCCCGACCAACAAGACACCTGCACTTATATGTTTATCATGGTACTATTTACAATAGCAAAGACATGGAATCAACCCAGGTACCTACCAGTGGTGGATTCAATAAAGAAAATGTGGCTCCATACACCATGGAATACTACGCAGCCATAAAAAAGAACAAAATCATGTCCTTTGCAGAAACATGGATGCAGGTAGAGGCCATTATCCTCAGCAAATTAACACAGAAACAGAAAATTAAAAACTGTATGTTCTCAATTATAAGTGGGAGCCAAACACTGGGAACACATGAACACAAAGACGGAAATAATGCACACTGGGAACTACAAAAGTGGGGAAGGAGGTTAAGGTCGAAAAACTACCTATCACGTAGTATATTTGCTACTTGGGAAATGGGATTATTAGAAGCCAATCTTCAGCATTACGCAATGCATGCATGTAACAAACTTGCATGTTACCACATGAATCTAAAATAAAAAATAAAATTTGTTACAAGTTTTTTTCTAGATATGTATACAGGCAAATCTCTCTCACCTCAGCTTTCTTCAGAGGAAACGTCCTTTCAAAACTTGGTTAAAATTCAAGCACTCCCTGAAGACCAACACTTTAGGTAATTTGTGATTACTTTACTTGGTTATTTTCACGGAAGGGTCTGCTAATGGCGTGTTGGAACTCAGAACAAAATAACTTTTTGTCAGTAGGTAGGGAGAGACTAAATTAGTGAACACATAACCCTAATTCTGAGTGTTTCCACTGGATGCTAAGAGGGACAAGATTTTTAAAAAAGAAGAAATCTGTAGGCACCTGGACAAGTTGCTTCTGAAACTTTAGCTGCCTAAGAATCACCTGAAAGGTTTGTTAAAATATAGGTTGCTAGGTACTACTGCCAGAGATTCTGATTCAGTAGGTATGGGATGGGAATCAAGAATTTGTATTTCTAAAATGTTCACATGTGATGCTGCCGTTATGAGGCCCACAGTTTGAATGGCAATAATGAAGCATGTTGTGGGTTGTGTATATGTGTAGGGATGAGAGGAGTCATGTGAGAAGATGAGGAGGACTTCCAAACACTAAAGAATGTATCTAGAGCTCAACTTTAATATAATATGGGGAAAGATTTATAAATCCAACAGAATTAGAGGTGGATGCTTTCCAGAGTTTGCAGGTGTCATATCTCTCTCTAGGAACATCCTTAGGTCTTTAACCACCTGCTTCAGCCCAATTATCTTTTAAAGGTTTATGCTACCATCACCTCTGTGAATTGTTCCCCGACCAGCCAAGGCTGAGTCACTGTCATTTTTCAGCATACTACCTTAGCACTCTAATTGGACCTTCATTAACACATTTCACACTGACCTGTAATCTCTCATTTGAATCTCTCTTTCTACCAAATCATGAGTACAGCAAGCTTGCAGCATGTCATAATTATCTTTGTATCCATTGTACCTGGTGTCATGCCTTTTATGTAACTGACATGCAGTAAATGATTATGAAATCAGTGAAAGCAAATTGGTGACTAATTTAGATTTACTTTAAAGAAGTAATAATTTATATGCTCTCTTTTACTGTGAAGCTCTTCAGAATCATCTGTACTTGCGCCTCTACTTTCCTTCCATTCTATATTGAACCAACTTCAGTTAGTCCAAGTGACTGGAACTTGGTCTGACTTTATTTAAGCTTTCATCTCCATCTGTCCATCATTAAATGCCACCAAAGATGTTCGCTTTGCCTAATCTAATACTTTAATTTGGATTAAATAAGATTATTTAATTTGAATTAAATAATTTAACCAATGAGCAGCATTTGAAATTTTTATTCTATTGGCTTTTTAATTGAATCTTTCCTTGAATTACCTTCCTGGGTACATATTCCTAATAATTTTGTGCTCTTTGGCTACACATTCTCAGTATATTTTTGCGGATTTTTTCTCATCTCTTGGACACCTCAATGTTGTCTTTGGACCTCTTCATTTTTCTATCTGCAATCATTTGTGACCACCTCCAATCTCAAGGCTTGAATGCCATCAGTACCGTGATGGCTCTATTGCACTGCTAGCCTCAATCTCTCTACTGAAGCCTGGATATAATTGGATAACTAATTTAACTCATCCAGTGGCTAATTTAACTTATTGAAGGCACATTCAATTTACCTTTATCAAAACGGAACCCTCCTGGTCTCTAATACCCCTATACTACTTCCTCCCATAGACTTACATTAGTAAATGTCAGTGTATTCTTCCAGTGGATCATGCCTGAAACTTCGGAATAAGTTTTGCCTCTTCATTTTGTGTCACATGACACCTTAAACTAATGCATTCTCTATCTCTGAAATGTATTCAAAATGCATCCACTTCCTACCAACTTCACTACGTCTATTCAAGTGCATCACCTCTCACCTGGAATATTATAACAGCCTCATGATTGATCTCTTGCTACAGCTTTGCCCTGGATAGTTGAACGTAAACTCTGCAGTATATACTCAACAAAGTAGTACAAGTTTTAAATGACTGACTTTTAAGATTTCTTGTTCTTGTATCACTGTTCTGCTCAAAACACTTTAACGGCTTCACATCTCAGAGTAAAAGCCACAATCCTTACAATGGCTGGGATCTCTGACCTCCTCTCCTACCGCTCGTAGCCTTTCTCCCTGGGCTCTGGCCACCTCAGCCTTCTAGATGTTCTGCACTGCAAGAACATTCTTGCCCTAGGGCTTTACTTGCTGCCTTTTCTGCATGGAAAGCTTTCCCCAGACATTCTCATTTCCTTTAGATTTCTGCTCAGATATTACCTTTCAGCAAAGATCCCAACAACTCTGTCTAATACACTTCCCGTTAGTTCTCTATCCTTGTATACTGCTTTATTATTCTTCACAGTACCTGATATATATTGTTTGTTTTTTCCCATTTCTCCCAACTAGGACAAAACTTTCCAAAGAAAGAGAATTTATCCAGTTTGTTCACTCCTGTATTTCTGGCATAAAATAGTGCCAGACATATGAATGCAAATAGATGAGCCAACTTAACACATGTGGTAAAAATTGGCTAGAGATGCAAGAAAGCCATTTCTTCTTTGGGGACTATGGTTAATTTAACATTCACCAGCACCTTGAATCTAGGTGTAATCATGACAAGTTTTCACCAATGGGAGGTACGTATTTTACTGTTTAATTTTATTGAGACCATATTTTAAACATGATGAAGCTGTAAAACAAAGGTGCCTATGTCCTTAAGTTACCATATGGAAGACAGCTCACTGAACCCCACCGGAGGTGGTGTGAGCAAGAAAAACACCTCAAATTGTATTAAGCCACTAAGAATTGAGGATCACTCGTTACAGCAGTTAGCCTTTCCTAACCTTGAAAATCCTACTAAAGCTAAAAGTATTTAGATTAAAACTAATCTAATGTGAAAATATTGGGAGGCTCAGAAAGATGATATATGTGATTTCTCTAAGGAAGGGCTGCCAGGCAAAATATAGAATGCTCAGCTAAAATTTGATTTTAGCTAAACAATGAATAATTGCTGGTATAATATTGCATGGGACATACATATACTAAAACTGTATCCATTGTTTATCTAAAATAAAAATGTAACTGTGCATCCCATATTTTTATTTGCTAAATCTGACAACTTTAATGAAATATGTAACACACTCAAAGCCTGAGTCTAATTTTAATTACCAATCCAACTTCCTTTCCACTAATCTATCCTAAATATTGCTAATGCAAACATGTCAGGAGGCAAAAACTCGTAAATTTATATCTTCTACCTCTCATTTACAAAGAAACCTGACAACATTCAGAAACCTTGAGAAGCTATTCTTCTAGCTCTTTCTCCCCAGAGAGAGTTGAGGTTTGAATACAGGACACAGCCTACGGGTATGTCTGATTTTGTGTTCCAGACAGCTCGGCTTTAGTGTTAATACCGAACAACTTATCATAACCAGTAGAAGTAACTAAAACTATATAATCCCAGTGATAATATGACAGGGTCAATTTAAAGGTTGGTATTGAAATTTAAAAATGCCATAAAAAATTTATTTGTTCTTGATGCTCATTTCCTGCCAGAAATCACAAACCTCCATGAAGCTTTGGTAATCATCTCCCTGGCAACTAGTCACCACCTTCACCATGGAATGAGGACTGTGAAATTTCTGAGAAAAGTCCCAGGATTTAAATAGGCCTGACTTTCAAACTAATAAAAAATGATTGGAAAAAAATTTGTAAAATGCAAACAAATATATATGAATATAAAATGGAAACTGATTCAGCTTTCAAAATATTGTTTACCCTTCTGAGGCCACAATGACAAGAACTAATGGATTGATTTATGAAATTCAAGCATTCTAAGTTTTCTTTTATAGCAGCCTGGACTCACAATGACAATTTTAATTCATTAAAAGTAAAAGTATAAAAATATGATGCATACATTTACAGTCAGATGAATAGAAGTTTGAAATGGCCAAATTGTTGCTAGAAAATTCATTGCTTATTACACAACTTTTATAGATATATTTACAATGTAAATGTTGCCAATGTTTTTGCTTTCTCTTTTAAAGGATTTCAAAAGTACGGGGCTGTGCTTTAGGCCAGAGGTTGGCAAACTACAGTCCACGGGTCAAATCTTGTCTACCACCTGTTTTTAAAAATAAGCTCAGTTGTGACTTCTCTATGACTGCTTTTGCTCTGTAATGGAAGAACTGGTAGTTCCAACAGAAACCACAGGGTCCATGAAGTGTAAAGTATTTACTATCTCGCTCTTTGGAAAAGAAGTTTGCCAAACTCTGCTTTAGAGTTCCAATCATTCTAATCTGCTGCAGGACCCTCTCTTCTTTAGAGTACTTTACTTCAACATTAATTAAGGCTTGCATTTTTAAGTACGTGTAAAATATGTGACAAAATGCCCCCAAAAGTTGTTCTGAGTCTAATGAAGTTGCAGATAGGAGATGACACAATCAAGTTCTCTGATGAACTCTTGAGCTAAAATGGGAAAAGAGCTTTTCTAACTGAAATTCTGAAAATAGAATCAATATTAAAGATGTGGGACCCACCAAGGGAGGCTGGAAAGAGACAAGAGGGACAAATGGAGAAACAGTGCACTAGAGTTGTAACGAACCTGGCTTTTCTGCTGATAGTTCTTTCAGTGGAAAGCTCAGATGAGAGGGGCTGAGCCCTCCAACTGGGGGAACGGTCTACCCCATCAATGCTGTGGGATGAATGATTGTTCTTGGTCCTACGATTAGCTGGTGGCAAGAGCAATTCCCCAATTGTCACATTTTCTACACATCACCCAAATGTGGGTAACAGTCTTCCTCAACAACCAAGAAACAGCCTTAATTAGATACCATTCTCTAAGTAGTAGCTGTCTATTGTTTTCTTATATTGGGCATATAATTATTAACCCAAACACCACTGGGGTCTACTTGTTTACAAAATTTTAAGGAAGCCTTTTACTCAAGGACTAAAAGTAACAAGAAGAATGAAGTGAGACGAGCTAGATCTATCTGTACATAGTATGAATTTGTGTAGTCCTAGACCTTTAACTTAAATGTATAATAACTGCTATGTGGAAGAAGGACTTCATACACAATCTATGGATATCATTCTTGGTCATGACTACAACCCCCCACCTAAGGGCTGAAAATATCAAACCAGAATCTTCAGCCTAGATCTTTCTCTTCAGTTCTAGATTCCTAGACCTTCCTTGTATTAGTTGAGCTTTTTGGGAAGCGGGCACCAAGATGGAGTTAGAAATGCCATGAAATACAAAGGGGAAAAGAAGCAGGATTAGGCAGAGAGCACCTTCAGTCCAGAGGCCTGAGACCTGTGAAAGGGAGGGAGAAGAACAGAGAGTTTTGGCAAGGAAAGGCCCCAGACTGCAGCTAAGCTCTGAGAAAGTCCCAGCCAACCGAATGGGAAGCTCCAGTGCAAAGACTGCCTACAGAGGATTCCCACATTGGGCAGATGTGGGCCTAGTACTCCCACAGGACCTGATACTCCTGCAGTCGTTGACCGATATTGCTTAGAGAACTAGCCCAGCCTTGGCTCAAAAACTTCAGCGGATCCAGAACATACTGCAGTAAGAGACTATGAGGATGCCGCAGAACGCCACTCTTGCTTGGCTCTTTTTGATAATGACAATTAATATGCTAGTGTCACTCATGTAAAATTGTCTTTATTTTATTTATTTATTTTCAAGACAGTCTTACTCTGTTGCCTAGGTTGGAGTGCAGTGGTGCCATCATAGTTCACTGCAGCCTTGAATTCCTGGGCTCAAGGGATCCTCTCCCCTCAGTCTATTGAGTAGGTGGGATTACAGGCACATACCACCGCTTCCAGCTAATTAAAAAAAAAAAAGGAGAGAGAGAGAGGATATCACTTTGTTGCCCAGGCTGGTCTCAATCTCCTGGCTTCAAACAATCCTCCTGCTTTAGCCTCCCAAGTCTTTATTTCTTCTTAACCAGAAGTACAAATAGCTTTGAAATGTATGATCTATGGCTTCAAAAGCTCTCACAGCTAGAGAACAGTACTTTTTAGGATGGCACACCACTTTCCTTTCTCATCCCCTCATAAGTGGTAGGAGAAAAAGAATGAGACAAGATTCTGGGCTCTTGGGAAAATATCATAGCCCATCACGAGGCATCTGCCTAATGTTCAATTTGTTATAGGCCCTCTGTGTTTGAGTTAGAGGGAAAGAGAAAATGAAACCAAGAGTGAAAGCAACAGAAATTGACCTGAAAGACCAATTCTTTCCCCTTTAGTCCTTCTTGTCAGTCACACTGTTTCGTGTCTAAATGCAGCTCCATTATAGCTGAGCTTTCTAGTAATTCTTCCAATATTTTAGCAATTAGAGAGAAATTGTAAATTTTTTCTGTTTTGCATTTTTATGTGTGTGTGCACATGCATAGGTTCACAAGTGTTTTAATAAGAAGTAGGGAGATTTCATTAGCAAACTCAAACTAAACTGTATTTTTAAGCATTGTCTCATTGTAAGCTTTGCCATTTTAAATGCCTATTTTAATTAAGCGAATCTATCTGAACTTCAGAAGTTCTCACCACCTTACATAAGTTATTTATCAGTGTAGCAGAGAGAATAACCACATGTGATTTTTAATTAAAATATGGTCATTAGATGACTGACAGAGGTGTTCTTTTTCTCATCCACATCGACACAAGACACAATAATCTAGCTAAATATATATGTATATAAAATAGCTAAATGCCAAAAGTTTCTGGGCACAATGTAAAAAAAAAGTTTTAAAAGTTTAAAAAAATGTAAGAAGAGTGTCAATAAAATTAGTATACAGACCAGTGTGGGATAGCATAGATTGGTGCAGAACACAGAACAGCAGAACAAAATATATTTAAAAAAAGAACAAGATGAAGATCAATCAGTACATTAAAAAAAAAACATAGAAATTATAGTTGTTAACATCTTCTATTTATATGTCTTCACCAAATTTGAGTTTTCAATTTGTAAAATTAGGATAATAATACCATATTATGATAAGGATTAAATAAAATATATAAAGTCTCTTAGTATTATTGGTAATAATGTGCAAAAAGGGTGATAATTTTGTGGGGACATCAAAAGAGGGAGAGGCTGATGAATAAAAACTTACATTTCTCTGAACTTTCCAACAGGCACCTTCCACTATGCTCTCCTTTCTACTCTTTACTTTAACCCTTATTTTTATGTAGACTGAGGTTAGGGATGCTCTCAACCAGATGGACTATAACATATTGGCACTAGCTTTATCCTGTACTTTTCCTGATCCTTGTTTAGTGTATTATAGTTTTACCCTGACTGAACTAATTTTCCTCCAATTTTCAAATGCTGCCTATGTATCAGTCAGCTATTGCTATGTAACAAACCACCCCAAAATTTAATCGTTTAAAACATCAATCCTTTATTATCACTCATGTATGTGAGGATCGGCTGTTGATTGGTTGATCCATTTTGGGCTTGGGTGCAAGCTGCAGTTTAGCCAGAGGTTCTTAGACCAGAAACCCACCAACGACACACATTTTTCATGGTAATTGCAAAGGCAGAAGAGAGCAAGTTAGCCACATAAACATATTACAAACCTTTGCTTTCATGGAGTCTGCCAACATCTAATTAGCCAAAGTATGTTTTGTAAGGAAGAAATGGAAGGAACTGCAAATTGCCTTGCAAAAACCATAGAAACTTGAATGGACTTTGGAGGGGAGAAGAAATTGAGCCATTAATTGAATCTATCAACCACAGTCTGTTTGCTGATGAGCTCTAGAGATATATTTCTTGCCGGCTCTCTCCTCCAAAACCTCTTATAATTTGATATGTTCACACTCGCTCATCTATCTCTCCAACTCTCCTATTGAAGATATAATTTGTGAGAAATAATCTACCTTTTTGTTACAAGATCGGTATATAACTCTCCTAACTGGATGGGGGAACAGCTCTCCAGTTATGAAGAAATAATTTATCAACTCAGTAACAATCAGCTAGCAAAAATAAAGTGCTAGCTTATTGTTATAAAAAAGTAGATTTAATTTTTCTTTGGCTTTATTTTTCAAGTCAGAACCTATAAACCTTATAAAGATTTTTATTTATTCCTCTTTTATCAAAGCTTTGGGAATTCAAAGGGCACATCACATGCCTCTCTCACACGGATACATTTCTTCATCATAAAGTCTTTACGACTGATGCATTAGTGAAGGTTACTGTGAAAAACATTTTACCTTTTTAAATGGAGTCTATTCACATAGGCTTTTCTAGGTATTTGTGAAATGCCAGGCTGCATGTGGGAAAGGGAGTAGCGTTAGGAGGGATAGAAAGGGAAAAAAATGAAATGAAGGAATGGGATGGGAGGGGAACAGAAAGGAAAGGAACATTTCATTTAGCTTGAGTGAAAATGCTAATTTTTACTTACCTTCCCAGCAGCTGCAGTCTTACAGTTGTGATTTATTGTGGAGCTCCTACTAGCTTGGCCATGTGCCGAATGGCTGCAAAATTATGCAGTTATCAATTTATTTCTACCTTGTGTAGTCCCTTTTCATCAGCAGCCACACTGCACTGATTCTCATTTGGAATCAAACCAAGGGCAATCATTTGTCTATTGGGTTGACCAAATTTTTGCCCTTTCCTGAGCTGGGAGCTCCATGCTCTAAATTGAAAGCATTCTGTCTGCCCAGCCAGAAGGCATAGCATGTCCCAGCAGGTTCCACATAGAACAAAGGGCAGGAAGCCACTTGAGTGACCCAGACAAAGTGAACCTGAACACAAAGCAGCCAGGCTAGTTGATTCGTCTGCCTGCTGTCAAGGCAAATGAACTTTTTGTTGTGGTTTTAAACTACCCATGCCTTTCACTGTCTCTATATAACCACAATATTCCATGGTTTTATTAGCCTTGCAGCTGAAATTCAATGAATTTGACTCTCTGTTGTTGAATGGTCCTTGAAAATACTGCCGTTCAAGTGAACATTAGGTAAGGGTGTCACTGGATGCTAACATGAGATGTCTTTGAGATTGAAACAGAAATAATTATTGAGGATTTTTTAAACCACCCCTGTTTTTAGAACTTTTATACCACTGGAATTGTCTGAATATATATTAGGGATAAATAAAGTTAAATCCCCTTAGTTATTCACTGATTCATTCAAAAACAGTCTCCTCAGTGTGGTGGAGAGTGAAATGAAGCAGGTCTGTGATCCTTGGTCTCTGGGAGTTTATATTCTCCTGGGGGAGGTTAAATACACATATATAAGAAGAGAACCAATATCACAGAGTCTGTCTATGGTGACAATGAACAAATAATTTGGAAAAGAAGTTTTAGAGGGATGGGATGATGTCAATGTTTTCACATACTTTTAATGTTGAATACTGTTTTTCAAATGTAATTATGTGGGAAAGCACTAGATATAAAATAGATTAAAGTGACTCTTCTTGAAATATCTTCAGCCTTGTCTCTCAAGGTTTGAATGATTGAAGCCTTCCAAATTCTGGCTCTGGTCCCACCTTGTTAAGCTATGTTAGTTAGTTATCTGCAAGTGTCGTCACTAACTTATGTGCTCCAAGAGGGCAAGTGTCTTCATTCATCCTGCACTCTTATGGCAAGGATAGAGCAAATGCAAGACAAGTGCACACCAGCACCCCTCCCTCAGCAGAAACAGGCATTGCTTATTGATTGCAGAACCCTTTTATTCTGATCCTAGATTTGACTTGAACACACTCGTTCTCGCTCAAGGCAACCACCACTAATCCACTAAGTTGGCAAAGGAGAATAAATGGACTTGCCTTTTCTGCTCTGTTATTTACCACAGTGTGAGCAAATGTTTTCAATGAATTTTAAAATGGTTTTTAAAAATCAACGCAGACAATACAAATAATACAGATAATAGATCTGTAATAGGCCATTCTTGTACTGCTATAAAGAAATACCTGAGACTGGATGATTTATAAGAACAGAGGTTTAATTGGCTCACAATTCTGTAGGCTTTATATAGGGAGTATAGTAATGTTTGCTTCTGGGGAGTCCTCAGGAAGCTTTTACTCATGGCAGAGGGCAAAGAGGGAGCTGACATCTCACATGTTGAAGGCAGGAATGAGAGGGAGCGGAGGGGGAGGTGCCACACACTTTTAAATGACCAGATCTTATGAAAACTCACTCACTATCCCAAGACAGCTCCAAGCCATGAGGAATCCACCCCCATGACCCAAATACCTCCCATCAGGCCTCACCTCTAGCATGGGAGATTACAATTCAACATGAGACTTGAACGGAGACAAATATCCAAACTATATCAAGGACTTGATTTTCTAGAATGACCAGAAAAATATATCCACAAGTTTACAGGAGATCCAATGTGGTAAGAAATGAGCACAAAAACATTGCTGTGTCTTGAAACATTTATCTATTCCTGAAATCTTCCATATCCTTCCAATCATTTTCTCTAACTCTGAGAATCTGCACATCAGGAATGCGCGTAAATGTTTGTACACATACATGTTTACAGCAGTCATTGTGAGGCTGGCTTGCACAGATGCAATATGCACACAACATTGTATTTCACTCTCAAATACAAAATGCTGTCAAAATAACAAAGAAATGGATTTTTATTTACTATTGCATAGCAAACAACACTCGGACATTCACACAGAGCTTTAGTCTGTAAAAGGTAAGCTAAGAACTCAGACCTAATCAACACTCGCTTACAGAGGAGGAATTTGGCAAGTTATTACTCAGTGAATGAAAGAAAGAATCAATTCTACCAAGTTGTATATTATTTGTTCCTTCTCTTCAAATAACCTGTGATCAAATATGGAATACAAATAATTAAATAGTGTCCATAAATCATTTTCCACCTCTTTTCCTTTTACTCATGCTACTCCCTTGGTCTTTGTTGCCTTTCTTCATCTCTCTTATCCATCTGGCATAATTCTTCTCATTCTTTGAAGGCTAATTCAATGTTATCTTCTGTATTGAGCATATCAAACCTGTGTCAACTAGCAGAATTTAATGTCATTTCTTTTCTGCTCCCTTAGACCGTGTTCATATTTCAATTATTTCAGAGGGCACCTTTAATTATGGCTAATAATTTATGTTTCTTTTCCCCAGTTTTATCCTTCAAGGTGAGAATTATATTTTCCTCACTTTTTAAATTCTAGAATTGAGAGTAGGTACATATTATGTCACAGTCTGGGTTTCCCAGAAAGCAAAACCTACGGTAAAAGCTTATGTGCATTTTTATTAGGGAGTAAAATTTCTGGGAACAGGAGGAAAAAGGATAGCTGGATGTAGAAAAGGAAAGAATTTGCTGTGGATCGCACTACTGTCAGCTACTAAATGTGAATGATTGTTTACTATCACAAGACAGTCTCTTTAAAGGTCATCTACCCAACACTTTTTAGGGCAGTCTATTCCTGAGGAAAAGGATAGAAAAGTTTATTTACCAGTCTCTGTCTGCTATTGGTGAGTTTTGCTCCATATAGCCTGACGTGGCTCATTCGTCTATATTGTACGTATATGGGAGCAAAATGGGTTTTTGCGGTCTTTAATGCCTCACTATCCAGAGGGAAGATCCAGTGCAGGAGGAGAAAGGGGCTGACATGAGCATCAGGTAGAGTGCTGGCAGCTTACACTTGCTGGAGGGTGTCTGCATCCACACAGAGTTACTTAGTTACTTTATACAACAGTAACAACTGGATCAAAAGACAAGTGAGGCTGTGAGGCTCTGAAATGCCTCATAAGAGATGCCTGATTCACAGTATGTATGTAATAATTTTTACAATTGATTTGACTACAAGGTAGTATATAGTGATACACCAAATTGAGGCATTCATAATTTCTTGTGGGATCAATTACCGCTGCCAGGGAGTAAAGAAAGTGTCTTGAAGGAGGCATCTAGTTTCCATAGGTAAAACGGGCTCATGGGCAAGGCATTTGAGGCAAAAGAAATGAATTAAAAAAGAGAATGTGAAAAGCACATGGAGAGTTCAGGAAATGGAAGAAAGCTCCACTGAACTCAGAGCATGGACTGATTATTAAAGAAATAATGAGGTTGGAATGTTGATAGAAAGTCCTTGAATTAATTCACTCAATAAATATTTTACTGAACACCTACTATGTTCCAGGCAATTTTCAAGTCATTGGAAAAATGGTAATGGACAAATCCCATGCCAAAGTGTTTGGACTCTATTCAGGATATATTAAAGAGCTAGAGAAGGATTTCCTTTCAAGGTAGGCAACTAAAGCCTGAACACTATAAGACACAATGAAAATAAATGGCAAGTCTCCTTCCCATGTGTCAGTTGAAGGACTAGTTAATTACACTATACAGAAAATGCTATGTAGGAGAAAATTTATTTTCATGTCAGCAAGTGACTTCCTCTGCCAGGGAGCAAACATAAACCTTCCAATGTCTACTGCGTGGCAGAAAGTGCTCTTCACTGCAGATAATGGAGAAACGAGGCAGATAACTTAACTTTGCGAGTAAGATGCGTAAGTACTAAGCAGACAGCACTTGAAATAAGGACAAGCATTTAAAGAGCATCACATGCCTTTTGCAAAGGGAATTGGAGAAGCAACCCTCAATACAAGACCATTGATAAATAAAAAGTATGCATTTTAAATAAAAATTATTCTTAAACCAAGATCTATGAATTCTAGACCAGGTAGAATTAGATGAAAATAATGCAGCATACATTTTAAAAGCAGCACATGAAGAAGAAAGGTGCTGTATTGAATCAGAAAAGAGATTCTGCTTTTGCTTTTACTGTAATTATCAAGAAGTAAGTAGACCGTATTACACTCAACACTACTGGATTCCCAAATGATTGCCTGAAGTTGGGCTCAGGTTAATGCAAAATAGCATATACTACCTTGAACCATATGAAATTGTCTTTTTATAAACAAATAATGGTCACACATCAGAAATTCCATGATTCAAAAACATGCAGTTCTCAGTTTTCAAATTCCAGAATAGTGGAATAAGAACCAGCGTCTTCATAAAAGAAATGGGAAACTCTAAAAATTAAGTAAAAACTTGCAAACATTCCAAGGGATGTTAATTCAAGAAAATGACATTAACAAGAACTATGAGTTTGTGGTATTTTACCTTGCCCTAATCTGATCACTCTTTCCACAGCACCCTGGTGGACTTTTAAAAAGCATCCTCAAAACTATAGTAGCTGTGAAAAACAATTACTTTTCATCCACTGTACAGACAAGTTTACAGTGCCTCAAAACGTTTCATTGTTGGAGAATTTTCATGATTTCATCTGCCTAGCAGGTTATTGAAAAATCCCAGTTCTCAAGGTTTGTCTTTATTTGACCTGACTCAGAGCTTGCTCTATGCAGACAGCACTATCCATGAGGCATTCATCAATGACAATTTGTTTAATATCAAAGCTGCCTGAGGAGGCATAGTCTCAGCAATACATTAAAGCTAACAAATGGATGAGAAAAAAAAGAAAAAAAAGAAAAATTTAGAAATGAACCCTCTATAATGGGCTTTGAAAAGCTATGATGTATTTCTGGGAATCTAGAAGGCCATGTCCATAAGCAGGGGTATATAACTGAAAGACATGAGAAGATTCAAATCTCTCAGTCTGGCTGACCTTGAGGCTCTGAGCAAGCACAAAATAAAGGCCTAAGCAAAGTTGTAAACTGCCTTCCAGTGCATTGAAGCATTCCCCGGTATATATTCTTGAATCACTTGGCAAATGTTAGGAGACATTTTTTTGAAGAATTTAACTCAACTTTGGTCAAATGATTAATCAGCAAACTAAAAAGCCAACTGAGCAGTTACTTCAGTGGCCACACACTACAAAAAATACAGAAATCACAGCATTAGTCCAGAGAAGTAACACTAAAGAAACAGCAATTACAACAATAAACAACAACAGCAAACCCTGGGGAGGGGAGCATCTTCTTTTAGAATTGCCGTATTAACTACTTAAAATATTCATTTTCAACAACAACAAAAAAAATCACAAGACATGCAAGGAGGCATGAAAGCATGACCGATACACAGGAAACAATGTAGTTAATAGAAACCATCCACAAGACATTCCAGACATTTTTAAACATAAAAAATATGTTTAAAGAACTAAAGAAAATGGCTAACGATCTGAAAGGATGTATGAAAACATTTCACCAAATAGAGAATATTGGTAAAGACTTAAGAATCATAAAATAGAACCAAATAAAAATTCTGAAGCTAAATAGTAAAACAACTGAAATAAAAAACTCACTAGATGAGATTAATAGCAGAGATTGAAAAGGTGAAAGAAACATTTGGTCTGGGGGAAAGGAAGAAAAAATAATCAGAAAAACTTAAGAGAGCCTCTGAGACTCTGGGAAACCATTAAAGCAGCTTATGTATAATAGAAATTGCAGAAGGAAAGGAAAAAGAGAAAGAAGTGAAAGATCTCTTCTATGAAAACCATAAAACACTGATGAAAGGAACTGAAGGGGCCACAACAAATGAAAAGACATTCTATATTCGTGGATTGGGAAGAATCAATATTGTTAAAATGTTTATACTACCCAAAGTAATCTACAGGTTCAATGCAATCCCTATGAAAATACCAATGACATTCTCCACAGAAATAGAAAAACAAATCCTAAAATTTACAGGAAACCACTAAAGCACAAAATAGCCAAAGCTATCTTAAGTTTAAAAAAATAACTGGAGGAATTACATTACCTGACTTCAAATTATACTACAGAGCTATAATAACCCAAATAGCATGGTACTTGCATAAAAACAGAACCATAGACCGATGAAGCAAAATAGAGAACCAAGAAGCAAATCCACTAACCTAAAGTGAACTCATTTTTAACAAAGACACCAAGAAAATACACTGGGGAAAAGACATTCTCTTCAATAAATGGTGTTGGAAAAACTGGATATCTATATGCAGAAGAATAAAGCTAGACTCCTATCTTTCACCATATATAAAAATCCAATCCAAATGTATTAGGGATTTAAATTTAAGACCTCAAATTATGAAACTACTAGAAGAAAACATTGGGAAACTTTCCAGGACACAGGAGTGGGCAAACATTTCTTAAGTAATATCTCACGGCACAGGCAAACAGAGGAAAAAATGGGATCACATTAAATTAAAAGCCTCTGTACAGCAAAGGAAACACTCAATAAAGTGAAGAAATAACCCACAGAATGAGAGAAGATGTTTTCAAACTACCCATCTGTCAAGAGATTAATAATCTGAATATATAAGGAGCTCAAAAAACTCCATAGGAAAAAAATCTAATAATTCAATTAAGAAATAAGCAAAAGATATAAGTAGACATTTTTCAAAAGAAGGCATACAAATGACAAACAGGTATATGAAATGGTGCTCAACATCATTGATCATCAGAGAAATACAAATGAAAACTACAATAAGATATCATCTCATCTCAGTTAAAATGGCTTTTATTCAAAAGACAGACAATAACAAATACTGGTGAGGATGTGGAGAAAAGGGAACCTTGTCCACTATTGGTGAGAATGTAAATTAGTACAACCTCTTTGGAGAACAGTTTGTAGGTTCCTCAAAAAACGAAGAGTACAGTCACCATATGATCTAGTAATCCCACTGCTAGGTATATACCCAAAAGAAAAGAAATCAGTATACCCAAGAGATATTGACACTCTCATGTTTATTGCAGCAATGTTCACAATAGCCAAGATTCTGAGCAACCTAAGTATTCATCAGCAGATGAACGGATAAAGAATATGTGACACAGGCCAAGCACGGTGTAAGGTCAGCACTTTGGGAGGCTGAGGTGGGGGGAATCATGAACAAGTTCAAGAGATGGAGACCATCCTGGCCAACATGATGATACCCTGTCTCTACTGAAAATACAAAAATTAGCTGGGTGTGGTGGTGCACACCTGTAGAACCAGCCCGTCGGAGGCTGAGGCAGGAGAATAGCTTGAAGCCAGGAGCAGGAGGTTGCAGTCAGCCAGGATTGCATCACTGCACTCCAGCCTGGTGACAGAGCAACACTCCATCTCAAAAAAAAAAAAAAAAAAAAAAAAGCATCTGGGTTTAGAAAATGATGATACAGACACCCTACCTTTAATGCTCTTCATGATAAGGCACCTACCTACCTTTCCAGCCTCACTCTTCATTATTCCCTGATTCAAGTTTATCTGCTAGCATAACAAAAATGCTTACGGTTCCTTACATACAACATGCTATTTTTACTTCCAAGTCTACACTCACATTTACTCTCTGTCTGGAGTTTCCTTTATATTATGTCCATCCCATTCTTTAATATCCAAGTCTTTCTTGCTTTAAATGGGCTGCCGAGATACATGCCCCGCCCTACTCATAATCTTCTCTCCGTACAGATATGGATCCTTGTGCTCATCAAATTATATTGTGATCATCTATTT
The DNA here is from genome assembly GCA_963573385.1 of Cacajao melanocephalus. Taxonomy (NCBI): domain Eukaryota; kingdom Metazoa; phylum Chordata; class Mammalia; order Primates; family Pitheciidae; genus Cacajao; species Cacajao melanocephalus. Next base: position 64,485 of record CAUYLG010057547.1, read on the forward strand.
GGAAGCCTAGACACTCCGTTACACTGTAAGTTGTTTGTGGGGAACTGTGACATGATTGTCTTTGGTCTCTCAGGACCTAGCACAGTGCCTGACACATGGAAGGTGGAGCTCCCCAACATAACTGATGAATGAATGAACCACACAAATTTGAAATAAGAGATGAATTGGGAAAAGACCAGAGTAGGGTAGTAAGTAGAAATAAGAAAGAGTCAAGAAAAATTATAAATGACTGGTCAGCACAGGAATTTGCTTCAAAGGTGGCTAGTAGTCAATATTCCAGGCCCCAGTCATTCCACAAATCAAGCTTAGTGCTGATTCGTGATTTACTGATTTGTACAGTATTCTTCTACCCTGCCCCATCCCACCCATCAGCAAAAACCCTGATGGGTGGGATGGGGCAGGGTAGAAGAATACTGTACCCAGCTGATTAGTTAGATTTTAGAGCTAGGCCCAGCGAAGATATGAGAGTACAGTGAATAGGTCCAGATCCTCAGGAGCTAGGCAGTGTTGGCCTCTGCAGGGGAACTAGGGTGCAATCCAGAGACAGACCACACGCATGTGGGGTGGGGATGGACGACAGAAGAATCCCAAGGCCTGGGAGACTCACGTGCACCCCAATTACTCCAAAGATAACGAGCCACCTAGAGCAAGACAACTTCATGATGTTCCAGCTGCCATGATCAAATCTGACTCCAGCTCTGACCAGATGAAACTTGAGGTTAAAAAGCCACAGCACTCACCACCTAGCAGGCTGGCAAAGGCAGAGACTGTCACCTGCAATTAATGGCAACCGCGAGCAAAGCTTTAGATAAACAAGATCTATTCGGAGGGGGCGGGAGCATCCATATGCTTACCCTCTGAAGAATCCAATACATACGTTTTGGTCTATTAAACTACATGTTTATCTTCCTTCAAGGCAAAAAGGAACATCTGCCACCGAGCCCTTGTACTTAATTTCCATTGTGAACACTGGGCTTCATCAGACGCCAGAGTCAAATCACAGAAAGCAGAAAGCTCGCAGGGCAGAGCGGCAAGAAAAGGCCCACAGAATTGCCTTTCAAAGTTCAAAATGGCCTAGCACGTGTCCCCAGTGTGTGTCCTCTGTCCTGCGCTTCATTATCTGAGCTGTGCTCCCTTGTTTCTCATTTTGCTCTCTGTTCGGGCTTCTAATTCGGAACAAATTAGCACTATTTTCTCTCACTTCTAGCATTGGTGCTTCTTGTTGGGGAGGGACCAGACACTGAAATGGTTAGGAGACTACAAAAGAAACATGAAAAACTTCTGTTGATTGCTAGCTGAGCATCATAAAGGTTTTTAAGTCACGCCATAACGCTAGTCTCAGCGCTCCCATCCGCTAGCTGCATGCTTTTGAATGAGCTTCATCCCAGAGCCTTTATGTAACAGACCTTGCATTAATACAGTTCTTAGCACACGGTAAACATGCAGTAACTATTAGCTGTTATATGAACTTGTGCCCAAGGTTTATTGGGTAGTACTGGCCGCTAAGACATATAGCTAGAGGGAGAACAATCCCTCCTCTAACAGCTTTGGACTGCATGCACTTAGCTCTGTATCATCAACACTTTTTAAAATCAAACTCCAAAGCCTAGACTCTAATACTTCCAGAGTATGGAATGATAACCAGAGAACCATGACTTCATCAGTAACTTTGTTTTAAGCCCTTGATATTTTAATAACTTTTCTGTTTTCCAGGGTGTTTCTTTATTATTTTAGAAGCCTAACCAAAGGAAAATAGCACCTCTAAGTACCTCCCTAACTTTCAAAGCTACCCTATGGGAAAAGTCATAAACTCTTATTTAAAAGAGATGGTGTCTGGTTGGGCAGAACCAAGCTGTCTCACTGGAAAAATTCCATCTGCCCTGAATCTTTTTTTGGCCTGGAAAATTACAGATGATTAACTTGTCCTCTAACAAATACCACCAAAGCTTTCCTATAGAAAAACGTAAACAGTTAATTTTGAACTATATTATAATTGCTACAATCATGCAAAATACAGAAGTGCATGCCATGAGCCTCAATTTCTCCACTCTAACTGAAAACGGACCAGTCTGAAGACAGTTAGACTGCAGTAAGCAATGTATGCTGGCATATTTGGCTTCTCTCTCTGAGGCCTGCCTTCCCTCCCTGGCCACCACGTCTGACTTGCCTGTCTAGGACAGCCCAGACTCCTGGTTGTTACATGTTTCTGCTACACATGATTCACTGGCACCTTTATGAAATCAGAGTGCTTTCCTGGGTCAGGACTCTGGAGTTTGCTGAAGATTCCATCTAGTTATCTGGTCCCTACTTTCTGACTTTTTAAAAAATAATGTATTATAGAAAAAAAATCTAATCACACAAAAGTAGAGAACAAAGTATAATGAGTCCCTGTTTATCCATTACGCAGCTTTCACAGTTACCATTATCTTGCTGATCTAGCCTTCCTCCACCTTTTCTAATTCCGCTTGAAAATGTTAAAGAAAATTCCAGACTTTGTATCATTTCACTTCAGTAGGCAGTTTTAATTTTTGAAACACATACAATTTGAAATAGCTACCCTAGTTATGAGATGATAAGACCTTTTCATCGATGTGTTTTTTGTTCAAGGCAATAAATACCACTGCTTTAATAGGCCATGATTCTATCCTGACCTTTTAAAGGTCAAATAATTCTCTGTGTTCCTGGTCATCACATACTAACTCAAATAGGTTAAACAAACATTAATCTTCAAAAAAAAAAAAAAATCATAGAACGAGAACCCTCCCATCTGACCTACATGACATGCCCCTTGGGAAATTACCAAGCATATTTCAAACTACACAGACTTCTACTCCTAAAATCCTATTAATTATTCACATAAAAAGATTAATCATTTAAAAATTAACCAAGCATAGTGGTACATATTTGTAGTCTTAGCTACTCAGGGGGCTGAGGTGGGAGGATTACTTGAGCCTAGGAATTCAAGGCTATAGTGAGCCATGATTGAGCCACTGCATTCCAGCCTGAACCACAGAGTGAACTCTGTCTTTAAAAAAAAAGCATTAACAATTCAGGTTCTAATGTCTTCACCTACCAAGCAGTCAGATCTCCCCATTCCTAGGTGATGCATCATACATCCAACTTATTCTATTTATTAATACCAGATACTTGGTAACTGACAAAATGTTAAGTCTTAATCACTAGAGAATTAAAAATACATCTCCAGAATAAAATGTCAATCTATCCACTTTAGGGGTCATATCTTACATAAGCAGAATAACCCAAGCAGATTTGGCCACTTAAAAACCCAATTCCGATCAGGCAGGACCCACAGGAATCAGCATTTGCTATGTGCAAATTAACCCGCATAAAGGTAGAGTTTTCTACTTCAGAAGGCACTCAGCCACTTGATATTTATTTTTTTTAACCAGTAGTGGGGACTGAATTGTCGCTTTCTTTAACCATTTTTGTTTGATTCCCAGCACAGTAGGAGGTAAGTGTAGTTCCAAGGAGAATGAGGCAAAGCCCAGAGGCCAGCTCTCAAACTCAAGAAGCACAGCACAAAGCTTGTGTTTCTGAGCGCAGGCTCATGCCATCCAGCTTTTCCACTGTGGTTTTGAAATTCTGGCATCTCTTCCTCCAACCTCCATGAGCTCACACTCAGAACTAAGAGCTACATTTGTCTTAGTAAATTCCTATTTTCTGACACTAACATTCTTGTTACGGCTTTTCCATCCTGGCATCTCCTCAAAGCTCCCTCTGCAGGACGTCTCCTTTCTCGACTGTCGCCTTGTGTCCTTTGTCCTGTGTCCTGTCTCCCATGGAGTAGACATCCTTTCAGCTTCATTATCCCCCTCTGGCAAGAAAAACGACTTCCTAAATGTTGAGGGACTTTGAGTCCTTTTTCTGCTCACCTAACATCTACCGTTTCCTCCTAAAAGCTTCTCTTGCTGGAAACCCTTCATGGGACTAATCCAGCCTTGCAATTTAAGACGCTTAGCTGCACAACAGGAGAGGTCAAGTAACAACAAAGTGGAAAAATCAGGAGCGCTCTTGGAGAAAGAGCCAATGGACAATCTCCTCCTTGATCCCTCCATCTCCTTGCATGTCCTGCGATCTTTTTTGTCACTGCTTGGGCAGTTTCCTATTACAATTACACTGCATTTCAGCATCAGACAGCTCAGCTCTTTTCCTTTTTAGAAGGAACTTGGGAGACATTGTCCTTCTACAGCCGTGAACCAGCAGTTCCCTTGGCCTCTGGAACCCCAGCCTAGTGCTCAATCAACAAGGGCTTGCAGCCAGAAGACCCCTGAAGTTCTCTCTCAGGCTATCTGTCTTTTCATTCACTACTAAAGTAACTCCTCTTTCAGCATCATGTATAAGTCTCCCTGACAGCTCCAGGATTTATCTAGAGAAGGGGTTTAGTGGTGACAATCGACCTGAAAAGGGAGCTATGGGACTGGCTGGAAAACTACATTTGCATAGCAGGTCCATGGTTTGAGGGTGGATTATATGTTTCAAATGAGTTTTTAAGATACTATATTTTTGTAAGGATAAAATCCACATAATACACAACATCGTTTTAATTGTCCTTGTCAAAGGATGGGTGGTTGATGAAGACTGTGAAGGTAAAAGGCCCTAAATCGTCCCTTAACACCACCATGGTTCCAGTCTTTCCTTAGACACTGAACATGCTGAGTGAAAAGTGGTTTCTTTTCTTCTCTCCCATCATATGGCATTTCTTCGGGGCTGAAGGTTGTAAGCCAGCTTGGGGTAACACCATGTGGGAAGTAGAAAAGTTCCTTTTTAAAGTTTCCTTTCTTGTTAAAGAATAAGTATGTGCTAATTAACTATGTTAAGCCCTATCCTATATAGCTGTTAGACATGCCGTGCTTACAGGCATGTAGTACTTTCTACGTCCTTGTACTTTAACCAAGATATCTGTGCTGGACATGTTCATAGGCATATCCCAGCTCTCCATTGCGTTTACCTATTTAGAAAAGTTTTAAGTTATTAGCCAATCAGATTTTAGTTTAAATTGTGAGGTCTGGCTCCAGCCAACAGAGATCAGACACAGCAATAGATGACCCCAAATGTGTAAGGGATAAACTTGTGTGTTTTCCTTTGTTCATTGTACTCTCATAGCATGATGGCTAGTGAGGGTACCTTTCCTGCAGTCCAGGAAGTAAAAATTGCATTGCTGAAAGATCCTTTGTCTCAGTGCTAATTTTTCTTTGAGGCACCAAGCATCTATTTCCAACACACCACAACGGAGGTACTGCTGAGCCTGCATTGTCTGAGACAGATGCTTAGCAAGGGAAGCTCTTCACATTCACCCACGGATGATGAAAAAACAATGGGGCTCAGACCCAGCCCCCAGATTTACTGAATCAGACTCTGAAAGGCTGAGGCTCAAGCACCGGGCTCACAAGAACCCACGTGATTCTGATGCATAGCCTGGACAAAAGGCCTGGCCTAATGAGAAAAATCAGGCAATTCAAGTGGGGATACCTAGGTTCAAGCCACATCTCTGCCAAGTATTATTTACATACCTCATAGTAAGTCATTAAACCTCAAGCACTTTTCTCATAAGTAAAATGCAGATAATAATACTGCCTGCTCTGCTGTCCTCTGAGGTTGTTATAAGGACCAAATGAAATGACATTTGTGACATGTCTGCAGCCCTTAAAGCTCTGCAGCTCTGCCCAGGTGTTGACCACGTCAGAGACCTGCGCTCTCACCATCCAAGGACTTAGAGGCCTTCCCGGTCTATGATCTCAGGAAGGCATTCCTTTCCCTTTATCTCTGCTGGATCTCAGCTATTTCCATTGTATTAGCTTGTTTTCACACTGCTGCTAAAGACATACCCAAAACTGGGAACAAAAAGAGGTTTAATTGGACTTACAGTCCCACATGGCTGGGGAGGCCTCAGAATCATGGTGGAAAGTGAAAGGCACTTCTTACATGGTAGCAGCCAAAGAAATGAGAAAGAAGCAAAAGCAGAAACCCCTGATAAACCCATCAGATTTCATGAGACTTATTCACTAACACGAGAATAGCATGGGAAAGACTGGCCCCCATGATTCAACTGCTTCCTCCTGGGTCCCTCCCAGAACATGTGGGAATCCTGGGAGATAAAATTCAAGTTGAGATTTAGGTGGAGACACAGCCAAACCATATAATTCCTCCCCTGGTCCCTACAAATCTCATGTCCTCACATTTCAAAACCAGTCATGCCTTCCCAGCAGTCCCCCAAAGTCTTAACTCATTTCGGCATTAACCCAAAAGTCCACAGTTCCAAGTCTTATCTAAGGCAAGGCAAGTCTCTTCTACCTATGAGCCTGGAAAATCAAAAGCAAGCTAGTTACTTCCTGGATACAATGAAGGTACAGGTATTAAGTAAATACAGTGGTTCCAAATGGGAGAAATTAGCCAAAACACAAGGATTACAGGGGCCCATGCAAGTCCGAAAACCAGCGTTGCAAATTTTAAAGCTTCAAAATGATCTCCTTTGACTCCAGGTCTCACATCCAGGACACAACGATGCAAAAGTTAGGTTCCCATGGTCTTGGGCAGCTCCGCCCCTGTGGCTTTGCAAGGTACAGCCTCCCTCTCAGCTGCTTTCACAGGTTACCATTTGAGTATCTGAGGCTTTTCCAGGAGCATGGTGTAAGCTGTCGGTGAATCTACCGTTTTGGGCTCGGAGGATGGTGGCCCTCTTCTCACAGCTGCACTAGGCAGTGCCCCAGTAGGGACTCTGTATGGGAAATCGAACCCCACATTTCCCTTCCACATTGCCCTAGCAAAGCTTCCCCATGAGGGCCCTGCCCCTGCAGAAACCTTTTGCCTGGATATCCAGGCGTTTCCGTATATCTTCTGAAATCTAAGTAGAGGTTCTCAAACCTCAATTCTTGACTTCTGTGCACCCGTAGGCTCAACACCACGTGACAGCTCTAGCTTTGTGTCATAATCTTAATCTGGAGAGGCCTTGATGGCTTTTCACTTCCGCCAGATATCACACTGGTCCTTTACCATCAATGATATGCTGACTGGCTCCGGTGAACGAGAAGTAGCAAACACACTGGACTTATTGGTGAGACATTTGCGTGCCAGAGGATGGAAAATAAATCCAACTAAAACTCAGGGACCTTCTACCTCAGTAAAAGTTTTAGGGGTGCAGTGGTGTGGGGACCGTCGAGATATTCCTTCTAAGGTGAAGAAGTTGCTGCATTTGGCCCCTCCTACAACCAAGAAAGCAGCACAATGCCTAGTGGGCCTATTTGGATTTTAGAGGCAACACATTCCTCATCTGGATATGTCACTCTGGCCCATTTATCGAGTGACCTGAAAGGCTGCCAGTTTTGAGTGGGGTCCAGAACAGGAGAAGGCTCTGCCGCAGGTCCAGGCTGCTGTGCAAGCTGCTCTGCCACTTGGGCCATATGACCCAGTAGATCCAATGGTGCCTGAGGTGTGAGTGCAGATAGGGATGCTGTGTGGAGCCTCTGGAAGGCCCCCATAGGTGAATCACAACGGAGGCCTCTAGGATTTTGGAGCAAGGCCCTGCTGTCTTCTGCAGATAACTACTCTCCTTTTGAGAGACAGCTCTTGGCCTGTTACTGGGCTTTGGTAGAAACAGAACGTTTGACTATGGGTCACCAAGTCATCATGAGTCCTGAACTGCCTACATGATTTGGGTGCTTTCTGACCATCTAGCCGTAAAGTGGGTCACGCGCAGCAGCACTCCATCGTCAAATAAAAGTGGTATATACATGATTAGGCTCGAGCAGGTCCTGAAGGCACAAGTAAGTTACATGAGGAAGTGGCTCAAATGCCCATGGTCTCCACTCTTGCCACCTGCCTTCTTTCCCACAACCTGCACCGAAGGAATCATGGGAAGCTCCTATGATCATTTGACAGAGGAAGAGAAGACGAGGGCCTGGTTCACAGACGGTTCTGCACGATAGGCAGGCACCACCCGACAGTGAACAGCTGCAGCACTACAGCCTCTATCTAGGACAGCCCTGAGGGACGGTGGTGAAGGGAAATCTTTCCAGTGGGCAGAACTTGGTTGTGCACTTTGCATGAAAGGAGAAATGGCCAGATGTGCAATTATATACTGATTCATGAACTGTAGCCAATGGTTTGGCAGGAGGGTCAGGGACTTGGAAGAAGCATGACTGGAAAATTGGTGACAAAGAAATCTGGGGAAGAGGTATGTGGATGGACCTCTCTGAGTGGTCAAACACTGTGGAGATATTTGTGTGCCATGTGAGTGCTCACCAACGGGTGACCTCAGCGGAGGAGAAGTTTAATGATCAAGCGGATAGGATGACCCGTTCTGTAGACACCACTCAGCCTCTTTCCCCAGCCTCCCCTGTCATCGCCCAGTGAGCCCATGAACAAAGTGGCCATGGTCGGAGGAATGGAGGTGACACATGGGCCCAGCAACATGGACTTCCACTCATCAAGGCTGACCTGGCTACGGCCACTGCTGAGTGCCCATTTTGCCAGCAGCAGCAACCAACACTGAGCCCTCGATTTGGCACCATCCCTTGGAGTGATCAGCCAGCTGCCTGGTGGCAAATTGATTATATTGGACCTCTTCCACCATGGAAAGGGCAGAGGTTTGTTCTCATTGGAATAGACACTCCAGATATGGGTTTGCCTATCCTGCACACGGTGCTTCTGCCAAGACTACCATCTGTGGACTCACGAATGCCTTATCCACCATCATGGTGTTCCACACATCATTGCCTCTGACCAAGGCACTCACTTTACAGCTAAAAAAAGTGTGGCAGTGGGCTCATGCTCGTGGAATTCACTGGTCTTACCATGTTCCCCATCATTCTGAAGCAGCTGGATTGATAGAATGGTGGAATGGCCTTTTGAAGTCACAATTACAAGGCCTACTAGGTGACAATACTTTGCAGGGCCGGGGCAAAGTTCTCCAGAAGGCCATGTATACTCTGAATCAGCGTCCAGTATATGGTACTGTTTCTCCCATAGCCAGGATTCGCGGGTCCAGGAATCAAGGAGTGGAAGTGGAAGTGGCACCACTCACCATCACCCCAAGTGATCCACTAGCAAAATTTTTGCTTCCTGTTCCTGCGACATTACATTCTGCTGGCATAGCAGTCTTAGTTCCAGAAGGAAGAATGCTGCCATCAGGAAGCACAACAACAATTCCATTAAACTAGAAATTAAGATTGCCACGTGGACACTTTGGGCTCCTCCTACCTTTAAGTCAACAGGCTAAGAAGGGAGTTACAGTGTTGGCTGCGGTGATTGACCTGGACTATCAAGATGAAATCAGCCTACCACTCTACAACAGAGGTAAAGAAGAGTATGCATGCAATACACGAGAGCCATTAGGGTGTCTCTTAGTATTACCATGCCCTGAGATTAAGGTCAATGGGAAACTACAACAGCCCAATCCGGGCAGGACTACAAATGGTCCAGACCCCGCAGGAATGAAGGTTGCGTCACTCAACCAGGAAAAAAACACAACCTGCTGAGGTGCTTGCTGAAGGCAATGGGAACACAGAATGGGTAGTAGCAGAAGGTTGTCATCAATACTAGCTACGACCGTGTGACCAGCTATAGAACAGGGACTATAATTGTCATGAGTATTTCCTCCTTCTTTTGCTAAAAACATGTTTGTGCATGTCCATACTTGTACTAAGAAAATATCTTCATTTCCTTTTATCACGTGACATAAGATTTATTGACTTCATATCAGCATTTATGTATTGTTACCTTTATGTAATAGTATTGAGGTTGGGGATTGGTGAATTTCCGGTTTTATGAAGGATAGGTGTATTACGTTAGGCATAATTATGACCTTATTATTGTCTTTATTTGAAGATTATGTGTGATCTCAGGAGATGTGTATGGGTTCTAGTTGACAAGGGGTGGACTTGGGAATACTGAGTGTCAACTTGATTGGACTGAAGGATGCAAAGTATTGTTCCTGAGTGTATCTGTGAGGGTGTTGCCAAAGGAGATTAACATTTGAGTCAGTGGGCTGGGAAAGGCAGACCCACCCTTAATCTGGTGGGCACAATCTAGTCAGCTGCCAGCGAATATAAAGCAGACGGAAAAACATGAAAAGGAGATACTGGCCTAGCCTCCCAGCCTACATCTTTCTCCCTTGCTGGATGCTTTCTGACCTTGAACATCAGACTCTAAGTTCTTCAGTTTTGGGACTCAGCTTGGCTCTCCTTGTTCCTCAGCTTGCAGATAGCCTATTGTGGCATCTTGTGATTATGTAAGTTCATGCTTAACAAACTCCCATTTGTGTGTGTGTATATATACTCTATTAGTTCTGTCCCTCTAGAAACCCTGACTAATACGTCCATTGCAAGGAAAAGACATTCAATTGGCCTCAAAAGATGAGTTTGTTCATAAGCACAGATATGGAGTGGAGCGGAACTAGACCTGTACCTAGAACAAGAAAGCCATCAGAAACTAAGGCAATTTCAGTGATCATCAACTGTCTCCAGAACTTTCCTCTTGGCATGCGGTTTCTGGCAGAAAACCTTTGCCACCTCCTGCTTGTCCTCTCCTCGTAATCCCACATGGACCCTCACCAACACCATGGAGCTAACTCTACCCCTAAGACCCTCTATGCCCGCTTTCAGCTTCAGCTATAGTCACTGACTAATATTCTCACTATTTTCAATTTCAAACACCTGAAAGAAGAAATACAACTGGCATGGCAACCTGTCTAATATCAAGTCAATAATCTAATAAGTCACTAGCCAATCGTGGATCGAGTGCTCATCTCTGTCCAAATAATAGTTACAAAGTAGGCAGGGATGGAGGAGAACAGAATGGCCCAGGCAGCACAGCAGTCTGCTCAGCAGTGGCTACACACAGGCCTGTTTCACTGAGGAAGTACAGAGGGCCGGCAGCTTCTGTGATTGACATCTCTAATGTAACGTCTCAGTTCTTTTATCCTCAGGTATAAAGCAATGAGATAAAACACTCATTTTGGCTGTAATAAAATCACAAGATTACTTTCCCGGAGTGTGAAGTTATAAAAGATTATAAACTATACCCAGGTCAGCAATTTCAGCCACAGTTAGAGGCCAGCTTTGAACTGCCTGGGCTTATTTCGAGATCGAGCTGGAGATATCAATGTTCAGTCACTTCTGGAACCTTCTTGTGCCTCCTAGAACCCAATGCTCCGTTGCTAGTTCCCTTGTTTACCTCTCCCTTCTCTACTTCCTAAATGCAAGGAAAATCCTTCCTAAACTTCCCAAGCTATTGGGGATTTTAGCCATGATCCACAAATCTCACTCAAGGATAAACACCAAATTCAAGTTTTCCTGGTTGTCTAAAAATGCACTTCTTGCTGTGGCTCACGCCTGTAATCCTAGCACTTTGGGAGGCTGAGGCAGGCGGATGATTTGAGGTCAGGAGTTCAAAACCAGCCTGGCTAACATGGTGAAACCCTTACTCTACTAAAAATACAAAAAAATTAGCTGGGCATGGTGGCAGGCACCTGTAATCCCAGGTACTTGGGCGGCTCAGGAAGGAGAATTGCTTGAACCCGGGAGGCGGAGGTTGCAGTGAGCTGAGATCGCATCCCTGCACTTCAGTCTGGGCGGCAGAGTGAGATTTCCTCTCAGAAAAAGAAAGAGAATGTGCTTCTACAATCTCCAGTTTCTGCAAGTAACCGTCCCTTCACCAGGCTTGGAAATAACTAAAAGTCTCAGGTAACTATCCCAATATAATGCTATTTTCCCAGGCCACAGTGAATTCTCATCAGTATTATACCAAAAAAAAAAAAAAAAAAGCCTTTATCTATCGTACTTTCACTGGCAGTCCCCAAAACCCCAGTCTCCTGCAAGCTGCCGTGGACTCCTGTTTGCTGCTGTATTGTCCCAACTATTGGTATTCTTTACTCTGACACTTGGTGGCACTGTTCTGACAGCTTCTCCCCTACTGGTTTAAAAGACGATGAAGACAGAGTTGCAAGACAGTTTCTCCCTCAGTCTGGTGTTGGAATGAATATTACTCTGTATCAAACTTCCAAACAAACTTTTCTTTCTGTTTTTATGCCCCACTTTTAATGATCTGGATAACAGAACGTTTGAACCTCATCAGCCTGCACTGAACTTAAAAGAGCCTCCTCTGTCATTGAATGTGAACCAGGACCTAAAGACAGGATCTCAACTCCTTGATTCGCTAACCTAAATTCATTCTTGACTCCTGCCGGAAGATATATGTCCCGACATCCTCAGGTTCATCCTTCAGTCACAAGTCAAACTAAAAACTATATCCAACTAAAAGGCTTCTGCACAGCAAAGAAACAACAATGTAAAGATACAATCTACTGGTTATAGGAAAATATTTGCAAGCCACACATCTGATAAGGGGTTAATATTCAAAATACATTGGAAACTTGAACAGCTCAACAGCAAAAATAAATAAATTTTAAAAAATGGACAAGGGACTGGAATAGACATTTCTCAAAGGAAGACACACAAATGGCCAATGGATATATTTAAAAATTTGCAGACGACATGACTGTATATTTAGAAGACCCCATTGTCTCAGCCCAAAATCTCCTGAAACTGATAAGCAACTTCAGCAAAGTCTCAGGATACAAAATCCATGTGCCAAAATCATAAGCATTCCTATACACCAATAATGGAGAGCCAAATCAAAAGTGAATTCCCATTCACAATTGCTACAAAGAGAATAAAATACCTAGGAATATAACTAACAAAGGATGTAAAGGACCTCTTCAAGGAGAACTACAAACCACTGCTCAATGAAATAAGAGAGGACATAAACAGATGGAAAAACATTCCATGCTCATGGTTGGAAAGAATCAACATCATGAAAATGGCCATATTGCCCAAAGTAATTTACAGATTCAATGCTATCGCCATCAAGCTACCAATGACCTTCTTCACAGAAATGGAAAAAAACAGTTCAAACTTCATATGGAACCAAAAGAGAGCCCACATAGCCAAAACAATCCTAAGCAAAAAGAACAAAGCTGGAGGCATCATGCTGCCTGACTTCAAACTATACTACAAGGCTACAGTAATCAAAACAGCATGGTATTGGTACCAAAACAGACATAGACCAATGGAACAGAACAGAGGCCTCAGAAGCAACACCGCACATCTATAATCATCTGATCTTTGACAAACCTGAGAAGAACAAGCAATGGGGAAAGGATTCCCTGTTTAATAAATGGTATTGGGAAAACTGGCTACCAATATGCAGAAAGCAGAAACTGGACTCTTTCCTGACCTCTTATACTAAAATTAACTCCAGATGGATTAAAGATCTAAACATAAGACCTAACACCATAAAAACCCTAGAAGAAAACCTAGGCAAAACCATTCAGGACATAGACATAGGCAAGGACTTCATGGCTAAAACACCAAAAGCAATGGCAATAAAAGCCAAAATAGACAAACGGGATCTAATTAAACTCCACAGCTTCTGTACAGCAAAGGAAACAATCATTAGAGTGAACTGGCAACCAACAGAATGGGAAAAATTTTTGCAATCTACCCATCTGACAAAGGGCTAATATCCAGAATCTACAAAGAACTAAAACAGATTTACA
>CAUYLG010057548.1:0-55843 GCA_963573385.1 Cacajao melanocephalus
AAAAAAAAAAAAAAAAAAAAAATTAGTCCTTAAATAATTCTTTCTTCTCTCCCTTTCATTTGTTTTTTTAAATGGCATCTTTTTAATTTTTTTTTTTTTTTTTTTTTTTTTTATCATCATGGCTTTTTAAACTGTGGCTTATGACTATAATCCCAGCACTTTGGAAGGTGGAAGAGGGAGGGACTGCTTGAAGCCAGGAGTTCAAGACCAGCCTGGGCAAAATAGCAAGACCCTTAACTCTACAAAAATATAAAAATAAAAATTAGCTGGATGTGGTGGTGTATGCCTATAGTCCTAGCTACTCAGGCAACTGAGGCGGGAAGATCACTTGAGCCCAGAAGTTCAAGGCTGCAGTGAGCTATGATTGTACAACTGCATTCCAGCCTAGGCAACAGAGCAAGACCCTAAAAAAAAAATCATTTTTTGTTATCTAACATCTTATGGCATACTTAATAAACTGGTATAAATAAGACTACTGTTAAAATTTCATGCTTTGAGACCATATAGTAATTGAAGAATAAAAAGTTATGCTAAGTGTAATGAATTATTATATTTAAAAAGAAAAAGCCACCACATTCTTTGAATATAGAGAGAAAGCAAACCAGGTCTACTAATGGCTGTGGTCCCCAACCTTTTTGGCATCAGGGACCAGTTTCATGGAAGACAATTTTTCAGTGAACTGGGTGGGGGATGGTTTCAGGATAAAACTGTTCCACCTCAAATCATCAGGCATTAGATTCTTGTAAGGAGTGTAAAACCTAGATCTCGCAAATGTGCAGTTCACAATAGGGTCCATGCTCCTATGAGAATCAAATGCCACTGCTGATCTGACAGCAGTGGAGCTCAGGCGGTAATGCTCACTCACCTCCTACTGTGTGGCCCCATTCCTAACCAGCCCATGGCCTGGGGACTGGGGATCCCTGTACTAATAGATTAAATGAGACTGAACCCTGTAGCCATTTTAAAGCATACAATATAAGCTTTGAAAGTCATACAAAACTCACGTACCCATTTAAAAAATAAGATTGGCCAGCCATAGTGGCTCATGCCTGTAATCCCAGCATTCTGGGAGGCCGAGGCGGATGGATTATCTGAGGTCAGGAGTTTGACACCAGCCTGGCCAACATGGAACCCCATCTCTAACAAAAAAAAAAATACAAAAATTAGCCGGGCATGGTGGCAGACACCTGTAATCCCAGCTACTCAGGAGGCTGAAGCAGGAGTATCATTTGAACCTGGGAGACAGAGGTTGCAGTGAGCCGAGATTGCGCCACTGCACTCCAGCATGGATGACAGAGCAAGACTCCACCTCAAAAAATAAATAAAAATAAAAATAACAAAATAATAAATAACAAATAAATTAGCCTTTATCAGAATTATTCCTTCTTCATTCATCTTCATTCATTCATTCCCACCCCCAAAACCAGAAATAAAAAATAAACATCAAATTGCTCACCTGTATGAGCTCCAGACAGGTAAGTTTCTGCTCCAAAGTTTCAATTCGAACCATTAGCCGGGATAAGCTGAGCACCTGGTTTTTATCAGAGAGACCCTCACCATTTTCCATCAGAGCTTCTAGCTCTCCATCCACCTACCACAGCAAGTAAAAATACCTTGTTATAAAACAACAACAAAACCAAGCAACTGAAAAAGTTGCTCAACCTTATCAGTTATCAGGAAAACAGAAATTAAGACCAAACTGGGAAACCATGGTACTAGACTAGGGAAAAAATTAAGAAGGCTGATAATATTAAGTCTACTGTTGATGAAAGCATAAATTGGTATGATACATTTGAAACGCATTTCATCACTCATCAAATACGTACCAAGAACTTATTATGAGTCAAGTAAAATTCTAGGTGCTGGAGATTTGCAATGAACCAAAACAGAAAAACCTGCCCTTATGGGATATCATGAACAAATTATATTAAACCAAAAGTACTTCAGAGATCCTTTATGGTTCATAAATGATGACTGGGTTTTTATGCGGCTGTGTGAGACGTATCTCCCTCAAACTTACGTAAGTTATACATTATAATGTATAATGACTTTCTTATGATGTCAACATATGAATGACCCAGCTGATGGGGGCAGGTTGCTTCAGAAAAAAAGTATTAGCTTGAAAAATAAAATAATTGTATCCCATGCACAGAAATTCTACTTATCAGAATAAACTCTAGAGAAATTCTGAACATGTGTACCTGGAGATTCCTAAGAACGGTCATTGAAGCAATACTTGCAACAGCAAAAAATTGCCAACAATCCAAATATCTGTACAAGTTGGATAAACCGCCCTGTTCATTCAAAGAAATATAATATCACAGTGACAGGAATAAAGTATAGCCAAATGCAACAACATCCATCAATCTTAAAAATATGCCATTAAGGACCGGGAGCAGTGGCTCACGCCTGTAATCCCAGTACTTTGGGAGGCTGAGGCGGGCAGATCACCTGAGTTCAGGAGTTCGAGACCAGCCTGACTAATATGGTGAAACCCTGTCTCTACTAAAATTACAAAAGTAGCCGGGTGTGGTGGCATGTGCCTGTAATCCCAGCCACTCAGGAGGCTGAGGCAGGAGAACTGTTTGAACCCAGGAGGTGGAGGTTGCAGTGAGCCGAGACTATGCCATTGCACTGCAGCCTGGGCAATAAGAGCAAGTATCTGTCTCAAAAAGAAAAGAAAATAAAAAGTCATTAAGAACAACAACTTCCAGACAATTACATGCTATATTTATCCATTTTTATGCATCTCTAAGTCAAACTTTTTAATGATACATATGTGAAAAATTGCTTTTAAACAGGTAGGGATGACCGGGAACAGTGGCTCACACTTGTAATTCCAGCACTTTGAAAGGCTGAGGCAAGGAGGATCGCTTGAGCCCAGGATACTGAGGCTGCAGTGAGCTAGAATTTTGTCACTGCACTCCAGCCTGGGTGACACAGTGAAACCCTGTCTCAAAAAAAAAAGGCAAGGAAGTAAGACCCAAAATGTACAACAGTGGTAACTGTTAGGCAGGGAGAAAAAAGCAGAGAAGCACTAATGAAGATTTTATATTTATGGCTTATAACATGTTATTCTTTGAATATTTTAAATATTAAATGTAAATAATTGAGAAGAGGGTGAGAATCAACCTACCAAAGGTTATTTCCAGTCCTGCATTATGGCAGTTACAGGATATAAAGATGCCTTCAAAGAATGTATTATCGGGGAGATTAAATTAATTCATATGAAACCAAAGAAGGAAACATCAACTGTAAATGTTAATGTTATAAAACCTAGGGGGCCTAAGTAAGGGAGTAATTACAATGAATCACAGAAATGAGAATAGAAATAGATAAGATAAAGACAAGAGGAAAAGGTTAGCGAAGTAATTGGGAAAGTGTGAACAAAGGAAAATGGGAAATCATGATAGTGTATAGGTCAGAAAAGCTGGAATAGAGAAGGCATGGTGAGGGCCTAGGAAAAACCATCCCAAAAAATAGACGGCCAGGTGCAGTGGCTCACGCCCGCAATCCCAGCACTTTGAAAGGACGAGGCAGGCGGATCACCTGAGGTTAGGAGTTCCAGACCAGCCTGGCCAACATGGTGAAACCCTATCTCTAATAAACATACAAAAATTAGCCGGGCGTGGTGGTGGGAGCCTGGAGTACCGGCTACCAAGGAGGCTGAGGCACGAGAATAGCTTGAACTGAAAAGGCGGAGGTGGTAGTGAGTCAAGATTGTCCCACGATACTCTAGCCTTGGCAAGAGAGTGAGACTGTCTCAAAAAAATAAAAAATAAAATAAAAAATAAAAGACTGGTGTTAGATTAGATCTCAATCAATGTAACATAAAATAACTTGAATTTGATAAAACCTGAACAGGATTCCTGAACAGGGCAATAATATGATCAAAGTGGAATTTGGGAATAATTTGTGTGCCAATAACAGAATAAAATTTAGACAAGATAGAGACTAAGAAGGAGACATACAGACAGTATTAAAACTTAGCAAGGAATGATAAAAGTTTAGAATAAAATGATTCAGAGAAAAACAAGACTAAAAGGAAAGAATCTTAAGAAAATTTTCTGTTATTTTTTTCTTTTACTTAACTAGCTATTTATCCTCTTAATATAATTTTAGGCAAGGCACTGAACATTTTTATTTTACATTATACCTGAAAACTCATATTCTGGTAAAGAACAAGAATAAATGAGAAAATATAAAGTGCTGCCTGAGAGAGGATGTAGACACTCAAACCCATGTTTCTTTCTTGTACATTTAAGGCTCATTCTTTTTCATTTCCAATGCCATTTAAGTTTTTGAATAAATACATAAACAGAAACACCAATTTAAAGTTGTCTTAATCCAAGAAAGACAATTTCATTAAAGATATCTTTTCCTCGCATATCCTAAATGTTAACCTTCCTGTGTCCCAAATTCTATGGTATTAGAAGAATCCAAGGACTTTAAAATTCTACTTTCCCCCTCACCTGTGACAGCTAGAATACTGCTTTTGACAAGAGTTTTGAGATGCAAATATTCACAGTGGTAAAAAATGAGATTTTTGGCCAGATGCAGTGGCTTACACCTGTAATCCCAGGACTTGGGAGGCCAAGGCGGGCAGATCACCTGAGGCCAGGAGTTAAAGACCAGCCTGGCAAACATGGTGAAACCCCACCTCTACTAAAAATACAAAAATTAGGCCGGGCATGGTGGCTCATGTCTGTAATCCCAGCACTTTGGGAGGCCAAGGTAGGATGATCACCTGAGGTCAGGAGTTCAAGACCAGTCTGGCCAACATAGTGAAACCCAGTCTCTACTAAAAATATAAAAATTAGCCAGGCATGATGGTGGGTGCCTGTAATCCCAGTTACTCAGGAGGCTGAGGTGGGAGAATCACCTGAATTCGGGAGGCGGAGGTTGCAGTGAGCCAAGATCACACCACTGCACTCCAGCCTGGGAGACAGAGCAAGAAAAAAATAAATTAGCCAGGTATGGTGATGCACACCTGTAACCCCAGCTACTCGGGTGGCTGAGGCAGAATTGCTTGAACCCAGGAGGTAGAGGTTGCAATGAGCTGAGATCATGCCACAGCACTCCAGCGTGCGGACAGAGCAAAAGACTCTGTCTCAAAAAAAAAAAGAGGTATTTTCTTTTTAAAATTAGGCATGTTATGACTGTTTAAAAATCCTGAGACAAAGGTAAGTTATTATGTTAATTACATTCATTCAGTAACATTCAATAACACAGATATTATTGTATAAGGCATTTCTGAAATATAAAGAAAATAACATTCTAACTAAAGAAAAATAAACAGTAAAAATGCAGAAACTGGAGTATAAATAAAATCTTGCAAACAAAATAAAGAAGAATAACCCTGAACATTCCTCAGTGGTTGTATTGTACACACATACATACAAATGCATGCCAATTCCAGTGGTGATAATCCAGCTTCCTTAATTTTGGGTGCACAATTATAGCAATCAATTGTGCAATAACTTTTAGGGTACCTGGAGGAGAGAGTTGGGAAGACTCAGTTTGTCTCCCTTCCTTTCAATTAAATTACATTTACTAAAAGTATTAGATTTTATGTACGGGTCAACCCCATCCAAAAAGAGTAAGAGGAAAGTAACTAAAAGTAAACATAAATTTAAGAATGACTGGGGTATATTTTTAATAAATTATTGATAATTGAAAATTTATAGAGCCAGGCACTGTGGCTCATGCCTGTAATCCCAGCACTTTGGGAGGCTGAGGCAGACAGATCATCCAAGGTCAGGAGTTTGAGACCAGCCTGATCAACATGGTGAAACCCCATCCCTACTAAAAGCACAAAATTAGCAGGGCGTGGTGGCGCATGCCTGTAATCCCAGCTACTCAGGAGGCTGAGACAGAAGAATCACTTGAACCTGGGAGGCAGAGGTACGGTGAGCTGAGATCGTGTCATTGCTCTCCAGCCAGCCTGGGTAACAGAGTGAAACTCCGAAAGAAAGAAGGAAGGAGGGAGGGAGGGAAGGAAGGAAAGAAAATTTCTATATAGTAAATATATATATGTATATATTATTAAATATATATTTAAATATAACTAATATAGTCTATATATTTACTATAAATATATATTTATATATGTATAATATATATATATATATACAGAATTCCATAGTACTTGAAAATTTATTCTGTTAAGTACCTAATCATTGCAAGATATTTTTTAATGCTTTAATATTTTTGGCACTAAGGGATCTAAGTAGCATTTTAAATACTTTTTGATGGAATACAACATAGAGTATACATATATATACAGAAAAGTATATAAGCAGTAAATAGGTTTAATAAACAGGTGAGCAACACCCATATAGCCACCATCCAGGTACATTTAAAAAACAGAATACTGCCAGCGTTCCTGTAGTGCCCCATGTACCTACCGCTTTCTAGTTATAACAGCAACCCTTCCTGTGCTTTAGAGATAGCTTATCCTAACATTTTAAGAAACAGTTATTCTTTATAGGTTTATTATCCATATGCAAATTCCTAAATATTAAAATTTCTTTTTTCTTTTTTTCTTTTGGTAATGGAAGCTAACTGTATTTGAATGAAAGGTTCAATCTTGTCCTTGATCCTTCGTTCCTTTTTTTTTTTTTCACTTTAAGTTCTGGAATACATGTGCAAGAATGTGCAGGTTATATAGGTACATAAAATTTCGTTTATTTTTTATCTTTATGGAAATGAAATCATACTGGACAAAATCTTTTGCCATGCTTCTTTCACTCAACCTTACACTTTAGCAGTTATCCATGTTACTGTATGCAGCCAATTTATTTTTATGACGATTTCTTTTATTATGATTATAATTTATCCATTCTATGTTAATGGATATTTGAGTTATCTCTACTTTTTCTAATACTACAAGCAATGCTGTTGTGACTTCTGATACACATTATAGCTAGTTCCTCTCTACTTATACACCCAGGAACTGCTGGCTCATATGGTGTATGCTCTTTCAACTTCAGAAAATAATGTCAAAGTGTTTTCAAAAGCGGTTGTTCTCCATTTATACCCCCAACAACACTGTATGAGATCTGGTGTTCTTATGTACTATGGAACTTAATTTTTATCAATCTGGTGAGTGTGTAAATGACATCAAATAGTAATTTTAATTTGCATTCCCCGATTACTAATAAGGTTGAACATCTTTCCATGTTTATTGGCTATTTGAATTAGTAAAATATCTCTGGAAGTTGTCTATTTTTCTTTTGTACTGGCTGTTCTTAACAGGATACTAGTTACACTTATTTATGTATATTCTGGATAGTAGTATTCATTTGTTATGAGTAGAAAATAAATATTTCCTCTCACTCAGGTGGCCTTTCATCCTCTTTATTATGTAAATTAATTACTATTAATTTGTTTCAAAAACTCAAACAGTAGAGACTAAGGGAAGTTTCAGACTATTTTCTGTTTGTATCATAAAAAGTATTATATTTTATGGGATTCATCACACTTCCATTAAGTAAGTAACTAAGCACCTAGTGTGTGACATACCCAAAGAAGATAATCACCTGTCCCGGAAGAACTTAATAGTTTTGTTAAGGAGATAAGCTGTATACAGATGCAATTGTAAGAACAAGGATAAAAAATGTTTAGTAAACAAGGGGTAACATGGGGGATGCAGATTACAGTGCAATCATTATAAACATCTTGCCAACAGTTTATATATGCAAAACTGTATTGTAAACTGCTATCTTGTCCTTTCCATGGTATCCTTTACCCAAAGAAATTCCCCAGGCTCAATCTTGTGAGTTCAAAGAGTTGAATTTTGTGATTCTGCTCAACTGTAACTGACCAGAACTCAGAATCTAGGCATGCAAAAGGGGAATTTCCACAGGAAATAATCCAAGTAAAATTAGAGTTAACCTCTGCAATAGAGTCAAGGGCAAATGATCTTTCACATCATTCTAGGAACCTAGGTTCATTCTGGGTCATTCTTCTATCTGGGCTAAGTCTCACCCAAAACATTCTTGTTTCAGAAAAACTTCAAATTCGTATCTGGAGCAACCAATGATTGTAGCCCACGGAATGACTGGATACAAGTTACATCAATTCAGTCCATAGGCACCAAGACCTATCCTGAAAGAGACACACTATTACCTGAAGATAAACAACCAACCAAAGACAGAAATATCTAGTCTTTAGCTTCTTGGAGTTATCATCAAATCTTCTCAGAAAGGTAAAAAGCCACCTAATGGAGGTATGATACAGATATAATACCACCCCTTAATCCATAATAAGGTCACTTCTGATCAATAAATTAGTTTTAAAAATGTGTTTATTCTGTAAGTTTTGAAAATAAGAAATAGCCATTGGAAAGTTTTTATGGAGATACTAGTTCAGAATCGACATGTTTAATAATCATTTTGTGGCTGCTCTGGTAAACTATCAATTACATGAAACAAGAGTTAACAACAAAAGCAATTTAATGGAGTTTAAACAAAAATGTCCTGTAAAAGTCAAGTGAAGAAAGCTAACAGACTATGTATGACCCAGTGACTATACTTCCATAGATAAATATGTGCAAAAGAAACATGTGCAAAGATACTAACTTTGAAATTAAGAGCAAAAATTGGAAACATAAGTATTTATCAGTAGGAAAATATGTCAATAAACTGCTCTATGATGAAAAAATTTCAAATGACCAACATATAGGACTTAAAAAAAAATTACACCAGTTAGAAATAAATGTTAATCTACACATATCAATAGGGATCAAATTCAAAAATAAGAGTAAAAAATGCACACAAATACATATATATTACACCATTTCTTTCTTTCTTTCTTTTTTTTTTTATAGAGATGAGGTCTCACTATACTACCTAGGCTGGTCTCGAACTCCTGGGCTCAAGCTGTCCTCCTGCCTTGGCCTCCCAAAGTGCTGGGATTACTGGCAAGAGCCACCACACCCAGCCATATTATACCATTTCTAAAAATGTTTAAAACTCTATACGAAAACAATTCAATATGTTCTAAAATGCAGAAACATTTACTGCTACGGCCATTGTTGCCTCAGAGGTAGGAGCAGAGGGGACTGCACTCTACAGTTTGACTGTAGTTTAACATAACAGTTAAGAGCAGAGACAAGATGCTGGACTGGAGCTCATTTCTATCACCTACTTGGATGACACTATAACCTCTCTGTGCCTTAATGTGTTCTTATCTGTAAAAAAGGAAAAATCATTACCTAATTTATGAGCTTACTGTGAGAATTAAATGAGCTAATATATCAAGTGCTTAGAAAAGTGTTTGGCATACAGTTACATTATACATGCTATATAATATGAGGGCTAAAGGCTAGGTGTGGTAGATCATGCCTATAATCCCAGAACTTTGGGAGGCCAAGGCAAGAGGATCACTTAAGCCCAGGAGTTTGAAGCTGCAGTGAGCTATGAAGGCATCACTGAATTCCAGCCTAAGCAATAGTGAGATTCTGTCTCAAATTAAAAAAAAAAAAAAAAAAAGTTGGGCACAGTAGTTCACACCTATAATACCAGCACTTTGGGAGGCCACGGTGGGAGGGTCACTTGAGCCTAGGAGTTCAAGGTTGTAATGAGCTGTGATCACTCTACTGTACTCTGGCCTGTGGAACAGCGCAAGCCTTTGTCTCAAAAAAAAAAAAAAAAAGCCAAACCATTTGAAAATAAATACATTTTTTAAAAGAGAAGCTGGACACAGTGGCTCATGCCTATAATCCCAGCACTTTGGGAGGCCAAGGTGGGTGGATCATGAGGTCAGGAGTTCAAGACCAGCCTGACCAAGATGGTAAAACCCTGTCTCTACTAAAATACAAAAATTAGGCGGGCACAGTGGCAGGTGCCTGTAATCCCAACTATTTGGGAGGCTGAGGCAGAAGAATCACTTGAATCCAGGTGGCAGAGGTTACAGTGAGCCAAGATCGTGCCACTGCACTCCAGCCTGGGCAACAAAGTAAGACTGTGCTTCAAAAAAAAGAAGAAAGAAAAAAGAGAGAGAGAGAACTAAAGAACACATGACATTCCAATGAATATTTGTTCACGTTGGCTGGTATAAATATAGGTGTTTGTTATATAAACTGTCCTTTTCTGCTTTTTTAATGGTCCTTTCCAATGCTTTTTGTTATCTGTATCTTCTAACAGAATTCAGATTCTTAATATTTAATTCCCTCAAATTAATTCGTGCTAAACTGATGTTACTTTTTAACCATTATACTCTTATCGCCTCCCTCATATCTTCTTCTATCTCCCCATCTAAACCGAAAAATTGCTGTCATCTATAATTCTTATGAGTACTAAGTTCCTGATAAGTCCAGGAAGGAGCTAACTGCAAAAGAATCACAGGAGGATTTGCTGACTAACACCGGTAAACCCTCAGCCCTTCCACTAAGATTCACAGGTCTGGATACTGGCCCAAAAATGTGTATTTTCAATATGGATCCAGCCAGGTGGTTCTAAAGAAAGTGATCCAAGGATCACATTTTGGAGAAACAGTGATCAGCAAAGGGATCCTCAAAAAAGGGAGGAGAATATTTTAAACAACACTAACTCCTTTTTGCAGTTGACAGTCCCCTTAGTAACAGGATACTCCCCACCTACAACTCCATCCCCATCCCAGAGGTAACTCAGGTAAGACAAGGTACAAAACAAGGCTATCAACTACTGTTTCATTAAATACAAACAGTATCTGGGACTACCGCTGGCTCAGTTTTAGGTTGCCTATTTCCTCTCAAAACTTACCTCTCACTCAAAAGAGGGTTTTCAGAGACTTGAAGAACACTCAAAGTTTAGAGTACCAAACAAAAGAAAAACCAGTAACAAAAGATTAGAAATGTAGAGCAGACATAGTGAGCTATTGGGGAGAAAAGATAAATGTTTTACTTGTACTTAAGAGTTTTAAAGAATCTGAAAAACTATTAGCCCAGGTGTTTTCAAGAATACTGTAATAGTTTTCAGTATCCAATTCCAATCTCTATGAATCTGAAATAAAAATAGCAATTGCATCTCTTTTTTGATAACATTTCATCTGATATTGGATTTCTCTGGCAGTAGTATGACTTTTTAACCTTCAATCAGAAAAGCCACCTCCCTTTTTAAATTTTTTATTGTGAAAGTTGAAAGAAGAATGCAAACTTACTGAATCCTTCTTCCGAGATCGCTCCTTCTTCATTTTCCCTCCTGCTGCTCTGATGCTGACTCTGTTTTCTCCTCCCAGGTAACCCCGGCAATTGGCTGATCCACAGAAACATTTCTGGGCTTCTTTTCTGTTCAAAGAGGATAGGAAAGAAGTCAACTATGTGGAAGTAAAACATATAAAACTGTCAGCAATAAAACAATTACACATAAGAGAAAAGTCGTACCAGTCTAAACGAAATCAAAACAGAACAAAAAACATGGTAACTTCAAGAGATTCCAACAAGTCTGCTATTACTAATAGAAATGCCTGAAAACTGCTCTTTAAAAATATTCATTCTCTTTTCAATAATCTTTCTTCTGGAGGCCAAGGTGGTAGATCACTTGAGGCCAAGAGTTTGAGACCAGCCTGGCCAACATGGTGACACTCCAACTCTACTAAAAATACAAAAATTAGCTGGGTGTGGTGGTGCACACCTGTAATCCCACCTACTCAATCCTGGCTACTCAAAAGGCTGAGGCACGAGAGTCGTTTGAATCCAGGAGGCAGAGGTTGCAGTAAGCTGAGATCACAACACTGCACTCCGGCCTGAGCAACACAGTGAGACTGTCTCAGAAAAAAAAAAAAAGAAAAGAAAAGAATACACAGAGTATTCTAACAGTAAACTGACAGATTTAGTATATGATAGTACCAATTAGAGGCATAAAAATAAATTATTCAACAAGTAGAGCAGAACTCCCAAACAGCACTTGATTTCCACTTTTCTTTCCCTCAAAGAGGACAGTACAAGCACAGACGCAAAAAACAGAGCCCTACACAGAATGTGGTCTGCACTCATGCCCTGCAGTCATGCACTATCTGACAAGACTAGCAGACAGAATTGGAAACAACCACCCAGCATTTGTCCTAGATTATAATCAGATCATCAGTTTCAGAACTGACAGAACTTCAGAGTTCACTATGTTTTAAGACATGAAACACGTATGAAACAGTATGAAGGAGTATGTAAAAGACCTTCATTGCCAGAAGTCTGGTTACTGGCACCAGACTGCAGAGTACAGGAATTAAAACCTCATCATATGGTAGCATTAAAAGAGTTAAAATATTCAGGAAACTCTGCATCTGTGTGCTTTTCTAGTATAAACATCAAAAGCTATTAATTGATACAGGTATAATCTGAAAAAAAAATAAAAGCTTTTAGAGTTTTGTACCTTATTTAAATTTTCCAATACTTTAACTGTACTGGTTTCTTAATAATCAGAAAGCATCTTGTACAGGACACTGGTCCTCAAGACCAAAGCCAACAAACTGTTTCACAGGTAATGTTGTGTTCTTTCATTACAAGGCACACATTAGTTGTCTTTTTCTGATATTAGCAGCCACTAATGACCATTGTGTACCATCCATACCTTACTAAGTGTTGCAAAATGGTGATATTTTTACTACTTCCTTAGTTTTATGTTGCTGTTTTTTGAGATGGGGTTTTGAATTATGGCCCAGCCGGGAGTTCAGTAACAAGTTCATATCTCCCTGCAGCCTCAATCTCCTAAGCTCAAATGATCCTCCCACCTCATCCTCCTGAGTGGCTGGGACTATAGGCTTGTACCACCACAACTGGCCTCCTACTTTATTTATTAACTGGAAGACCTGTATAAAGAAGAACTTCCTCTCATCAACTATTTGGTTCAACCTAAAGCAGAAGTCACATGAGAAAGGCAGTATAAATGTTTAAATGCTTAATTTTTTTCCTTTATTTTTAAACTAGACTTTAAAGTCATACATTGGTTTATGACTAATATAGTTTTCTTCTCTCCCAAGACGGAGTCTTGCTCTGTCGCCCAGGCTGGAGTGCAGTGGCATGATCTCGGCTCACTGCAACCTCCACCTCCTAGGTTCAAGCGATTCTCCTGCCTCAGCCTCCCAAGGAGCTGAGACTACAGGCATGCATCACCACGCCCAGCTAATTTTTGTATTTTTAGTAGACACAGGGTTTCACCATGTTGGCCAGGCTGGTCTCAAATTCCTGACCTCGTGATCTGTCCATCTCAGCCTCCCAAAGTGCTGGGATTACAGGCGTGATCCACCATACCTGGCCTATGGTTTTATTTTTAAATAGTCATTAGAACATAGGGATTTTACATAATGTGCTTCAAACCACCTCAGTATCTTTATTAATGCTTAAGTGTTAATAAGAACTCCCACACTTTTAGTTTAGGCAGTCTTTGCCATTATATTAGTTATTCTTTTTAGGAAACAGAACTAGGTAACCAATTATATTTAAGAGTACAAAATGGTACAGACAAAATAAGACTGGTTGTAAGTTGATAACTGTTAAAGCTGAATAACAGATACACAGGAGATTTATTATACTGTACTATTCTCTTCAGACACACAGAGTTGGCATGTCTATAACAAAGTTTTTCAGAATTACATAAATACAATTATACAAGCAGACAGTATGAAGTTGAGGAGAAACTTACGTAGTTCCTGTACAACACCCCTTAATGGTCAGAAGTATCATAAAGCAAGAAAAACACACAAAACCAAAACAGTATCTTACAAGAGTTGAGAGTAAATATAACTCTTAAGTGATTCATATTAAGTTTTATATCCTTATATCTGAACAGCCTATTTCCCCATCAGAAGCAGCAAAATTAGTAGAAACAATACTTACCCGTATCTCTGGAACTGATAGTCAAATGTTAACTCTGAGCCTGAAGGAACCAGTTTGGTGGTAAAAAACCCAACCCTCAGTTGTCCGTTCACAGTCCACTGAGATGATGTTTGAAAACAAAAGAAATTAGTAACTTATTAGTGTGTGTGTGCACATATATACAGATCATCATCATCTGCCTTAATTATGTATATGGGTCTTTAGGCAATAAAGTTTGCCCAAATAGCACAAGGGGAATTTTTTCTTTAAAAGAACTAAAATATTTAAGTGTAACTCTCATTTAATGGACTACCAGATTGGATATATTTCAATTTGTCTCCAATAAAACTAACTGCTAAAAGAAAGAAAAAAAGTAACTGCTATGGTAATTTATCTTAACATTTCCATACAGTAAAGATTCACGTACTAAAAACTGGCAAATAGAGGATGTTTGTGTCACTGAGTATCAAAGGCAAGTCTATATTAACATATGTTAATAGTAACCATGTTGTAAGATAAGATGAGATAGAAAAACTAGGAAACACTGATGCCCAAAATTTAATTCCATGAAGCAGTGGTCATCTGCCTAAGTATAGTGAAAGGGAAGAGAAACATCAAAACAAATGCATAAAACTCAAGAATTAAAATGGGGGCAGATACATGGGAGGCAGATCTTTTAGTTCCAAAACAAGTAAGCAAGTCAAGGACTGAGGAGCTCTGATCCAGACAATTTGCACACGTTACTAATGAAATATCCAGACTTGCAGAGGCTAAGGGACACTGTATGGTGGAAGTCTCAGCTAGACATGTGGCCACCAGCTCTGGCAGAAACAGAACCAAAACCTAGGTTTAATGATTCCACAGTAGGTTCTCCTTTTTGTTATATACTTGGCTCTTGGAAGAGCCATGCATAAAATCTATTAGTGTATAGATAAAAGGGTAAAAAATATCCAGACTCAAAAGCACTATTTCATCATGAGAGGAAGTCAATGATATACATTTGCAGAGTAGGTTCATAGCTTTAACCTTAAAAAGTTACAATCCCAGCCGGGCAGGGAGCCTCACACCTGTAATCTCAGCACTTTGGGAGGCCAAGGTGGGGGTGTGGATCACTTGAGGCCAGGAGTTCGAGACTAGCCTGACTAGCCTGGCCAACATAGCAAAACCCCGTCTTTACTAAAAATACTAAAAAAAATTAGCCAGGCATGATGGGACATGTGTATTCCCAGCTACTTGGAAGGCTGAGGCAGGAGAATCTTGTGAATCCAGGAGGTAGAGGTTGCAGTGAGCCAAGATCGTGTCACTGCACTCTAGCCTGGGCAGGAAAAATAAAAGTTACAACCCCTCTCAATGTTAGTCGTTCAGTCCCTCATGAGTGTTGTTATTAAAAGTCAAATGTTGCACCTAGATAAGACCTGATAAAGAATCCAAATACACACTGAACTTTCAAAATTAAAATTTAGTTTTGTATTTTGAAACCATTAAAATAATAAGTAAAAAAATTATGGGCAAGGAGAGGTGACAACTAAATAAAAGGTGAGTTCCTGGATTGGATCTTGGACCAGAAAAACAACAACTGTCAAATTTTGAATAAGGTCTTTACATTACTTAATACCAGTCCCTGGATCTGAACCTTTTATTATGGTTATATATGATGTTAACACTGGGAAAGATAGGTGAAGAGTGGTATATGGGTATAGTCAATACTATTTTTGCCACATTCCTATAAATCTGAACTCATTTCAAAATAAAATATTAAATAATAGAATAGGAAAAATGGACTAAAACATTCATGAGTACCTTAGACATGGGATCTAAAATTAATGGTCAGAACAGCAATTGTAAAGAAATATCTCAAACTATAAATCCACCTCAACTTACTTTTTGGGTTTCACAGTTTGGTTCACAGCTGTGATTCATGAAACGAGAGCAATTTCCTTTTTGAGTGGCATCTATTATCTGGGAGAAGAGGATCATTTAAGAATTAAAAAATAATATCTTAGATATTCATGCAATTACCTCCAAAACTACACACATCTCCTATGCATCAATTAAGAAAAGATTGGTGCTGCAAAACCTGACCAGTTAAGGTAGGGCGGCAAGGCCTCCTGACTACCAGCTTCACAGTTTTTCCACTGTAAACAACACCTCAGTTTCCATTATTTCTAATGGAAGACAAATGACACTGTGAATTAAATTAACCCATCATTCAAAAAAAAAATTTACACATTTTACAAAGGAAAAGCATTAAGGCAAATGTAAGATTCATGCGCGTGTGTGCATGTGCACACACACACACACACTCCCTTACCCCCACCTTGTCCTTGCTTCAGATAACTCTCACACTACTTTACACTTCCAAGTGACAAATATTTAACTGACGCTTTTTGAAAATCTGCTAATTATAAACTTTTGCCCACAGGCAAAATTATCAATGTCTCTCCCATTTATCCTTAGCTATTTCTTACATTCTATTACATCCCAATTTCATTGCATGTACAATACTTCACTTTAAAGTGTGGGCTATGTCACAGTGCCATAGGTTTCAACCTTGAGTGTGTACCCAAATCCCATGGAGACTTTGTTAAAGCTTGCTGAACTCTCCCCAAAGGTTAAACTAAACAGCTCTGGGGTTAGGTCCCTGGAATTTACATTTCCACACTGAATACAGAGGCAAACATATGAGCTGGCTAGGTGGCTCATGCCTGTAATCCCAGCACTCTGGGAGGCCAAGGCAGGTAGATCACGAGGTCAGGAGTTCAAGAACAGCCCGAGCAACACGGTGAAATCCCATTTCTAGTAAAAATACAAAAATTAGCTGGGCGTGGTGGTGCACGTCTGTAATTCCAGCTACTTGGGAGGCTGAGGCAGGAGAATTGAGGGAGGCAGGAGAATTGAGGGAGGCAGAGATTGCCATGAGCCAAGATCCTGCCACTACACTCCAGCCTGGGTGAGCAAGACTCGGTCTCCAAAAAAAAAAAAAAAAAGAGGCAAATATATGAGAATCAACCTGAATTCTATTAAGCCAGACATTAGAGAGATTTATAGAAATGTAAAGCAATGCAACTCTTCTCACTAAAAAAAAAGAAAATTAAATAATTATTTTCCAAGGTCAGCAACAGTGGTTTATGCCTGTAATCCCAGTACTTTGGAAAGTTGAGGCAGGAGGACTGCTGCAGGTCAGAAGTTTGAGAACAGCCTGGGCAACATAGCAAGACCCCATCTCTACAAAAAATATAAAAATAAGCCAGGCATGGTGGCATGTGCCTGTAGTTCCAGCACCTCAGGAGACTGAGATGGGAGGACTGCTTGAGCCCAGCAGTTCAAGACTGCAGTGAAATACCATCATGCCACTGCACTCCAATCTGGACAACAGAGCAAGACCCTGACTCAAAAAAAAAGTTATTTTTCATAATACCATGCTATTTGTATCAATAAGTAATGGGCTATTGTACAGTTAAGTCCTCACTTAAAGTCATCTACAGGTTCTCAGAAACTCCAACTTACAAAAGCAAACAACATATAAGGAAACTAATTTGACCACAGGTTGACTGATATTAAATAACAGTTAAGTTCCTATGGCATATTTCTGGCCATAAAACATTAACAAACTTCTAAATAAACACCAAAATGGCTGGGCTCATGCCTGTAATCCCAATGCTTTGGAAGGCCAATCTGGGCCAATGCTCAAGTGATCACCTGTTTCAGCCTTTGGTCTCAGCCTTTGGAAAAGCTGGAACTAGAGGCATGCACCACCAGACCCAGCTAATTTATTTTTTTAGTTTTTCTAGAGATGAGGTCTCAATATGTTGCCCAGGCTAGCCTCCGACTTTTGGCCTCAAATGATTATCCAACTTGGTCCTAATGTAGTTTTAAATAGATGTTCTAAATTTCTCAGTTGTAATTTTTAATATAGTAAGTATAAATAATTAAAACCCACATAACCCATTATAAGCAAAAGCATTTTGGGGCCAGGCACGTGGCTCACACCTGTAATCCCAGTATGTTGGGAGGACTGCTTGAGGCCAGGAATTCAAGACCAGCCTGGCCAACATGGCAAAACCCCACCTGTACTAAAAACATAAAAATTAGTGGGCCATGGTAGTGCACGCCTGTAGTCTCAGCTACTCAGAAGACTGAGACACAAGAATCACATGAACCTCAGAGGCAGAGGTTGCAATAGGCCAAGAAGGCACCACTGCATTTCAGCCTGGGCAACAGAGCAAGACACTGTCTCAAGACCAAAAAAAAAAAAAAAAAAAAAAATGCCCAGGTGGCCAGGTGGGGGTGCTCATGCCGGTAATCCCAGCATTTTGGGACGTTGGGAGGCCAAGAAGGGCGGATCACAAGGTCAGGACATCGAGACAATCCTGGCCAACATCTCTACTAAACCTCATCTCATCAAAATAAATTTCAAATGTATGTAAAGTATCTGGCTTCTAACCAAGTAGAGAAACCTCATCTCTACTAAAATACAAAAAATTAGCCAGGTGCGGTGGTGCGCACCTGTAGTCCCAGCTACTCGGGAGGCTGAGGCAGGGGAATCACTTGGACCCAGGAGGTGGAGATTACAGTAAGCCGAGATCACACCACTGCACTCCAGCCTGGCAACAGAGCGAGACTCCGTCTTTTTAAAAAAAAAAAAAAAAGAAAAGAAAAGAAAGAAAGGAAAAGAAAAAGCACTCTGGGGTTAATCAGTAATTTCTAAGAGTTATAATCTAAAGCGTATGTTTATCTTTATAATATATGTAAATTCCTCTTTCTTCCATGTTTTTATTTTCTACCTTGCGAAGCAATAGTAACTTCTGTGCTTTTTGTGAACAAATAGAAGCTAATTATTTATATTACTCTGCCCCTCATTTTTATCACTTATTTTAGGAATCAGTCAGCGAGGCATGGTGGTTCACACCTGTAATCCCAACACTTTGGGAGGCCGAGGTGGGCAAATCACCTGAGGTCAGGAGTTTGAGATCAGCCTGGCCAACATGGTAAAACCCCAACTTTAGTAAAAATACAAAAATTAGCCAGGCATGGTGGCAGGTGCCTGTAATCCCAGCTACCCGGGAGGCTGAGGCAGGAGAATCGCTTGAACCTGAGAGGTAGAGGTTGCAGTGAGCCAAGACTGTGCCACTGCACTCCAGCCTGGGCAAGAGCAAGACTATCTCAAAAGAGAAAAAGAAATAAAGAAAAGAAAGAGGAAAGAAAAAGGGGAGGGGAGGGGAGGGAAAAGAAAGAAAAGAAAAGAAAAGAAAAGAAAAGAAAAGAAAAGAAAAGAAAAGAAAAGAAAAGAAAAGAAAAGAAAAAGAGAGATAAGGAAGGGAGGGAGGGATCAGTATCAATGGCTCCTTCAAACCTAACAGATCTGTTTCAAGGCAAACACATCCACGCTGCTTACCTCATCATTCTTCAGGGCCATGAAATAGTAATGGATGTTTTTGTTTCGTGCATACTCCTTCACTCGTGCTTTAAACTCTTTATGATCAAGTACCTCTCCACAATATTCTAGGACAAAGGTGTTCCTGCAAACCAAAAGGAAAAAATTGCACTTCCTGCCTAGGAACAGTATGGAAAACATATACACTCGGGGAAAATAACAAATTTAAATAAATATTGCAACATGGATAAATGTGGTTATTACACAAAATAAATTTCAAATGTAACCTTCTAACCAAGGTTACTTTTCTTCTTCATAGTACTTTTCAAAGAATGTTGATTCTAAGATGCTTTTATAATTTATACCTACTATCAAAATATAAATCCTTTAACTAGATACTAAAACATTCAAGTCTGGTTTATGATATCAAAGAAACAGTTATTAACAGCTGGAAAACAGTTCTGGAGAAATCAAGAGACACGAAAAGTTAGAGGATTTTTGTTCCAGAAAAAAAAAAAAAAAAAAAAAAGGTGGCCAGGTCTGGTGGCTCACACCTGTAATCCCAACACTTTGGGAGGCCAAGGCAGATGGATCATCTGAGGTCAGGAAATCAAGACCAGCCTGACCAATATGGTGAAACCCCATCTCTACTAAAAATACAAAAATTAGCCACGCATGGTGGCATGTGCCTGTATCCCAGCTACTGAGGAGGGTGAGACAGGAGAATTGCTTGAACCCAGGAGCCAAGATTGTGCCACTGCACTCCAGCCTGGGCAACAGAGAGAGACTCCGTCTCAAGAAAAAAAAGAAAAAAAGCAGCCCTTCTGCTGTCTTTACTCTCAAAGGTCTCTAAAAATGTTAAGGATCAAATCTAATTCCCTTTATCTGACGACATTCTCTGTGAGTTCTCTTTAGAATGTTATCAGTAATTATGATTAATCTTCATCTTTGGCATCTTTCAGTTACGCTATATCCTTGAATGTCCTTTTCTTGATTATTTACCTATTTCTTCTGTATTGAAGATGTTAAATTCTCAGTCTTTCCCCTTTCTCTTTATTCTCTAAAAGCTAAGTCTAACCAATGACTTCAACTATTAGTTCTATTTAGATAAATGTTACACTATGCTTTGCTCCTAAGTTCTGACATGAAGTGGCCTGCCTGAAAGTCTTTTCTTAGCCCCTCAAAATAAACATGCCCTAACTCTAATCAAAGAGATTTTTTAATGTAAATCTTTTGCATTTATTTACAACATACTGGCAAAATCAATATACTTATTAAAGGAGTTAACTTTGCCAACTGAAAAAAATTTAATCCATTTACTTTAAAAAATAAAGCAATTAAAAACAAATGAGAAAAGAACAAATACATTAAAAAGCAGAACTCAAAAACAGGATTGGAGAAATTGATAGTAGATGTATGTATATTTATATAGTAGTCCATCACAAACACATTTAAGTCTCTATCATAAAAATCTGATTACTCATGGGTAAACCTAGAAAGTCAAATTATTACCTCTATAACCAATACTTGAAATGTCCTTTCTAAGCCCAGAAGCTTATCATCTTGTAAATAATATAAAATGATGACAAAATTTGACTTGGACTCTCCACTTCTAGGATTAGTGCCCTCTCTTAAGAAAAAGAAAAATCACTTTAAGAGGTCAAGGTGGGACCATTGCTTTGGCCCAGGAGTTCAAGACCAGCCTGGGAAACACAGGAAGACCTCATCTTTACAAACAATAAAAAAATTTAAAAAAATTAGCCAGCCATGGTATTATGTGCCTACAGTCCCAGCCACTTGAAAGGCTGGGGCAGAAGAACTGCTTGAGCCCTGAGTTTGAAGCTACAATGAGCTACAATCACATCACTGCACTCAGCCTACGTGACAGAGCAAGACCCCATCTCATTTAAAAAAAAAAAAAAGGCTGGGCACAGTGGCTTATGTCTGTAATCCCAGCAGAGGAGGGCCGAGGTGGGTAGATCACTTGAGCCTGGGAGTTCGAGACCAGCTGGGCAACATGGTGAAACCCCGTCTCTATCAAAATAAATACATAAAAAATTTTTTTTAACATTTTTTTAATTTAAAAAAGAGAAAAAAAATGATACATCATAGACTGCCTTGTGAATTAAATGTGATGACTATAAAACATATCTCATCCAGCATCTGGAACTGCACACATAAAAAATATTTCCATTCTCTTTCCTGCCAAAAATCTAATTATCTTCCCTGAACCTGCTCCTTTAAGGCGTACTGATTACCTGCTTTTGAAAGGTAGCATGAAAAATAAAAATTAAGCGTACTGATGTCACGGAGCATTGATATTATGACCATTTGACAAATAAGACAGAGTTTGGATAACATAGATGATCTATCGAACTAATAAAGCTCAATTACAGCCTGGGATTCAAACCCACCTGAGTAACTATTTACCTCATTGTATTATAAAGATGCTTTCTTGAATTATACTAAAATATTCAATTCTAATGATATTACTCTCAAATCGCCTTTTCTAGAACAAGTTCTTAAATACCAGAGCCTGACCAACCACTCAATCACTCAGAGTAGAGACCCCACATCAGGAAGTCGAAAGGATATACCAACACACATGGATCTAACAGTTTGAGAGCTTGAGGAAGCAGCTGAGAGAAACATCTCAAAGTCCTCAGTAATTCTGGGAGACCCTTCAGCTGCCCAACCTCCAAAAAACTAAACGAGGTCTATGTAAAAGTTTATCATGTAGTCATTAAAATTCTAAGATTTGGTTTTCTTAGAGAAGCTATGTGTCTCAATTAAAAACCAAAATAAAAACAAAGCAGAAAAACATCAAATTACCTGGCATGCAGTGACTAAATCCCATGAAGGCAAAGGCAATGAGAAGTATGATTCTTTGTGATTCTTATTAATCTTTTTCTAAGTCTGAAATTTGCTCCTGGATGAATAGGGTCACTTCACTGAACTCCCTAAAGCCTGTTCAGGGCAACAGGGCTCTACTGTGGCAGGTAGATGGGGGCAAAAATTGTCGCTATCACTACAAAGCTATGGAAGGTTTAGGAGTTACGGGTAATATATATAACTCTCTTTAGGCTTTATAAACTTACTTTTCTATAAGTTTGAAACTTTTGATTTATAAAATGGGCCAGGTGTGGTGGCTCACATCTGTAATACCATCATTTAGGGAAGCCAAGGTGAGAGGATCACAGGAGCTCAGAAGTTCGAGACCAACCTGGGCAACACAGTGAAACCCTGTCTCTACTAAAAGTACAAAAAAAAAATTAGTTGAGTATTATGGTCTACACCTGTGGTCCCAGCTACTCAGGAGGCTGAGGTGGGAGGATCATCAGAGCCCAGGAAGTCGAGGTGGCAGTAAGCTGTGATCGTACCTCTGCATTCCAGCCTGGGCAACAGAGTGAGACCCTGTGTTGAAAAACAACAGCAAAAATAAGTGCAGAGGAAAGATGGCTTCTAAAAAAGCCTCATTTAGGCCGGGTGCAGTGGCTCACCCCTGTCACTCTAGCACTTTAGGAGGCCAAGGCGGGTACAGATCGCTTGAGATCAGGAGTCCGTGACCAGCCTGGCCAACATGGTAAAACCCCATCTCTACTGAAAGTACAAAAATTAGCCAGGCGTGGTGGCACATGCCTGTAATCCCTGCTACTCAGGAGGCTGAGACAGGAGAATTGCTTAAACCCGGGAGGCAGAGGTTGCAGTGAGCTGTGATCATGCCACTACACTCCGGCCTAGGCAACAGAGCGAGACTCCATCTCAAAAAAAAAAAAAAGATATACAAAATATCATATATCTGTATGAGAGAGTATTATTCAGCCATAAATAGGAATTAAGTACTGACATGTGCTACAGTACAGATGAAACCTCAAAAACATAATGCTAAGTGAAAGAAGTCTGACACAAAAGGCCACAAATTGTATAATTTCATTTATACGAAATACCGAGAATAGCTTAATCCATAGAAACAGAAAGCAAATTAGTGGCTGCCAGGCCTGGGAGGAGGAGGGTATGAGAAAATTCTACTTAATAGGTACAGAGTTCCCTTTTCAAATTATGAAAATGTTTTAGACATAGACAAAGGTGATGGCTGCACAAGATTGTGAATGCACTAAATGGTACACTTTAAAATGGTCAATATTATATTATGTGAATTTTACCTAAATTAAAACCCTATCTGGTATTCAATTACATTAAGTCAATCTGGACAGCCCCACCTTCTCTACCTACAACTCGGAGATTTCCTAAAACTACATGGGTTTGGGTAGGAATTTGCTTTTTGGTACTTTTAACACTAACTAGCAACTTAGCTCAAAATAATTTCTCATCCTGTGGAGATCTGACAATCTG
This sequence comes from Cacajao melanocephalus, assembly GCA_963573385.1. Lineage (NCBI taxonomy): Eukaryota > Metazoa > Chordata > Mammalia > Primates > Pitheciidae > Cacajao > Cacajao melanocephalus. The sequence goes on from CAUYLG010057548.1 coordinate 23,520, forward strand.
TCCTTATAAAATGGTAATACTCTACCAGTAAACACCTCAAGAGTTTTGATTAGTTTATGAAATTCATCAACTATTGGTATTACCATCTTGATGTGAAAGTTATAGGAGTAGGAAGGTATGGGAAACATGGAAACATTAAGTCCTAGTATACTTTACCGAAGCAGATTTCTTTGCGAATAGCTGAAGAAAACTAAAGAGCTTTAGGAAAATTTTTTTTTTGAGACGGAGTTTCACTCTGTCACCAGGCCAGAGTGCAGTGGCATAATCTCGGCTCACCATAACCTTTGCTTCCCAGGTTCAAGCGATTCTCCCACCTCAGCTTCCCGAGTAGCTGGGACTACAGGAGCACACCACCATGCCCAGTTAATTTTTGTATTTTTAGTAGAGACAGGGTTTCACCCTGTTGGCCAGGATGGTCTCTATCTGTTGACCTCATGATCCACCTACCTCGGCCTCAACGTGCTGGGATTAAAGGTGTGAGCTACAGTGCCCAGCCACAGCTTTAGGAAATTTCAACCTGGCATATGAACTGGAGCCATACCTCCTTTCCATCCTTCCCCAATCACCCTTCCCCTTAATATAAAAGCACTGAGCTATCAAAGAGTGTCTGTTGCAAGTAACGGAGTTTAGATCAGGTTTGAAGCTGTGGGTTTCACTGCAGATTCCACAAAGTACCAGTGTCCAGACAGCTCATCCATTACTCTCCCTGCGAGAGACTTGTGTCCAAACTGTGGTTCCCTTTTTAAAACAACAACAACAATAATAATAATAATAATAATAAAACTCTCAAAGAGAAGTCCTGGCTGGCTAGGGCAGAATGAAAGAAGGCATCTTTGAAAATGTGCATCAGGATGACTTTGGAAATTCAATGGGCTGCCCTGAGAGGTATTGAGTTCTATATTATTAAAAGTGTTCAAAGAAAGTGTAACCAATTCTTTGTTTAAAATATTATAAAGAATCCAATGAATTGGGTATGGGACATAATGAGACATTTCCATGAGATATTTGTTTCCAAGAAACTATTAGAAACCAGTTAGGATGAGCATAGGCAACATAGTGACATAGTGAAACCCCATTTCTACAAAAAATGGAAAAAAAATTAGCTGGGCATAGTGGCTCACATCTACAGTCTCAGCTACTCAGGAGGCTGAGGCAGGAGGATCAATTGAGCTTGAGCAGTCGAGACTGCAGTGAACCATGTCCATGCCAGGACGCTCCAGCAAGGGTGACAGGGCAAGACCCTGTCTCAAAAAAATAAAAAATAATAAAAACCAGTTAGGAGCCAGGATGTGTTTTCACAACGCTTTAAGGAGAAGAGAAATCTATGAGGGTCCTACTGGCCCATTTTTTGTGTAACAAAATGTGTTTTCTGATTGGTACCGAAAGGATAGACTAATATAAACATCATTCCCTATTTTCAAAAGAAAAAAAAAACAATTTGCTTATCAAAAGATATATAAGGATTCTTGTCATAAAACTAAATGATTGCCAAGGGGAAAACTGAGGAAAAAAACTCCCAAAATTATTGTTTTTATTATCTGTGTTTTGAATTCCCACAATAAATAGACTAACCCTGGCCCAACTCCTGCCCCAACTCTAACTCCCATCCAAGTGTGGCCATATGCTTAGAGGGTTCTGAAAGAAGTTATGTCTAAGTTACTAGAATCCAGCAAATGTTTTATTTCCTTCCACCTTTTTCCTTTAAGTATTTTTTCAATGTTTCAACCATATACACACGTAATCTGTTCATATTTAAATGCAAAGTAAGAGGCACGTGACTTTCACTAAGAATTTTTTTTTTTTTTTTTTGAGATAGTCTTGCTCTGTCGCCCAGGCTGTAATGCAGTGGTGTGATCTCGGCTCACTGCAACCTCCTCCTCCTGGGTTCAAGTAATTCTTCTGCCTTAGTCTCCTGAGTAGCTGGGATTACAGGTGTGCACCACCATGCCTGGCTAATTTTTATTTTGTTTTGTTTTTGTGAGACAGAGTTTCACTCTTGTTACTCAGGCTGGAGTGCAGTCTCATGATACTGGCTCACTGCAACCTCAGCTTCCCGGGTTCAAGAGATTTTCCTGCCTCAGCCTCCCAAGTAGCTGGGATTGCAGACACCTGCCACTACATCTGGCTAATTTTTGTAGCGACAGGGTTTTTTACCAGTTTCACCACATTGGCCAGGCTGGTCTTGAACTCCTGACCTCAAGTGATCTGCCTGCCTCGGCCTCCCAAAGTGCTGGGATTACAGGCGTGAGCCACCATGCCCGGCCTAATTTTTTTTTTTTTTTTTTTTTTTTTTGAGATGGAGTCTCACTCTGTCTCCCAGGCTGGAGTGCAGTGGCACGATCTCAGCTCACTGCAACCTCCATCTCTAGGTTCAAGTAATTCTCCTACCTCAGCCTCCCGAGTAGCTGGGATTACAGGCATGTGGTACCACACCCAGATAATTTTTGTATTTTTAGTACAGACAGGGTTTTGCCATGTTGGCCAGGCTGGTCTTGACACCCTGACCAGCCTGAAAGGCTAACAAGGTTAACAAAACAAAAAGCTGAAATCAGGAGTTTGAGACCAGCCTGGCCAACATGATGAAACCCCATCTCTATTAAAAATACAAAAAAATTGGCTGGGCACAGTGGCTCACGCCTATAATCCCAGAACTTTGGAAGCCTGAGGCAAGCAGATCATGACATAAGGAATTTGAGACCAGCCTGGCCAATATGGTGAAACTCCACCTCTACTAAAAATACAAATATTAGCTGGGTGTGGTGGTACGCACCTGTAATCCCAGCTATAAGGGAGGCTAAGGCAGTAGAATCACTTGAACTCAGGAGGGGGGGGTTGCAGTGAGCCAAGATTGCACCACTGCACTCCAGTCTAGGTGACAGAGCAAGACTCTGTCTCAGAAAAAAAAAAAACTCAGTTCAACAACACAAAAATAAAGTGAAGGCTGGGCGCAGTGGCTCACGCCTGTAATCCCAGCACTTCGGGAGGCCAAGGTGGGTGGATAACTGGAGGTCAGGAGTTCAAAACCAGTCTGACCAACACGGTGAAACAACGTCTCTACCAAAAAATACACAAAAATTAGTCAGGCACGGTGGCGTGTGCCTGTAGTCCCAGCTACTTCAGAGGCTGAGGCAAGAGAATCAACAGGGGAATGGAGGTTTCAGTGAGCCAAGATCATGCCACCGCACTCCAGACTGGGTAACAGAATGAGACCTTTTCTCAAAAAAAAAAAAAAAAAAGAAGTGACAGGTGATTAAAACAGAACTTACGAAGGAAGGTCTTTGGCAGCTCTCAAGCCCCAGCCTTTCTTTTCTGTGAGTATGACTTCCACATCTGCATGCTGTTTTCTCTGAAACCGTCTATTGGAACAATAATCCCCATTTGGACACCGAGAAGAACTGAAATGAGAAAAAGAGGAAACTTATTTAAAGCATCAAAAGAACCAAAATAACTTTGAAAAAATGTGTTAGTATAACTACATATATAAATACTTTTATGGTATAATTAGCATGTGTATGACTAACCCCCAATGAGCCTTCCTTTCTTTCCATCACAAAGGGATTCCTTAGAACTGAGTATGTACATTGTTACTTAAACAGATCATACCCACCATACAGTCTTGTCGTCTGGTCTTCACAGGAAATGTCTACCACTCCCTAGGTGTCTAGAAAGCATATACAGGCTGTATGTAAGCTTTTAGTACACTGACAACTCTGCAGAACTGACTTATTTTCTGTAAGTGCACCTTCCCTTCTTTCTACTCAAATCACCCTTAATTTCATTTTCTGAATGCAGCTAACTCCTTGAGAAAATCTAGTCATTATTAAACATATCCGTGTTCAGAGTAAACACAGTAACACGGCAAGGCTCTTCTCCCAAGGATTCTAGAGTAAAAATGATAAAATCAAATACTGACTGACTTCTTAACATGTGATAGATATAAAGGTTTTTAATAATGATTAAGACTACACCAGAGGGGGCCAAGTGCAGTGGCTCATGACTATAATCCCGGCACTTTGGGAGGCTGAGGCAGGCAGATCACTTGAGGTCAGGAATCAAGACCATCCTGGCCAACATAGTGAAACCCTGTCTCTACTAAAAATACAAAAATTAGCCAGACGTGAGGGCGCATGCCTGTAATCCCAGCTACTCAGAAGGGTGAGGCAGGAGAACTGCTAACTCAGGAGGCAGAGGTTGCAGTGAGCAACCTGGGTGACAGAAGGAGACTGTCTCAAAAATATAAATAAATAAATTTTAAAAGACCACTGGAAATTACCAATCATTTTGAATATATTATTATTTATTGCCAACCGAGTAGCAAATAACATTTTTAGCAATGGTCAGAGGATGAAGGATTTGCTCTAGAGTGAGGCAGTATAAAGGAAGGCTTTCAGGAGGGAAGCGAATTTAAGGCAGAATCTCTAATGATACATAGGATATGTATAAAGCAAGCTAGAGATACAACTTGTCCCTGCCTGTGTGCAGAAATAGGAAAACAATCCCTGTTTGGACAAAGGGAAATGAAACAACAAAGATAACTGATAAGAAAGGTGAGCTGCTGGAAGATGAAAAGACAGGCTGATGATAAGCTATGAAGGCCTCTGAATACAAGGCTAAGTTTGAACCCAATCATGAGAACAACAGAGAACTACTAAAAGCTCAAATGTGTGAATAATATGAAGAAATTCTTTTCTTCGTATAAGCTTCACGAGGTTGGCAGCAAAACCCAAAAGAATGACTAGGGCAACAATATCAAGTTAGAATAATGCTAACCCTATGTCTCTCCTCTTCTTACATTTGTACTGTCATCTCTCTCTTTAGTTTGGATAAAAGAATACCAAAAATGCTTTCTCTTTTTTTATTTTTCAAGGTACATATATTTTATTTTTACAACACTGTAACATCAAGCAAAACCAAAAACTGGGCTTTGAGAAAAAAACAGTTCACTAACATTAAAAATAAGATATACTCTTTCCATGTTAAGGACAAGCATATTTTTTCATTGATCAGATTGGTTAAAAAGAAAATTATTATTATTATTTTGAGACAAGGTCTCATTCTGTCATCCAGGCTGGAGTACAGTGGAGTGAAAGCTCACTGCAACCTCCATATCCTGGGTTCAAGTGCTTCTCCTGCCTCAGCCTCTCGACTAGCTGGGATTACAGGCACCCACCATCAAGAAGGCTAATTTTTGTATTTGTTTAGTAGAGATGGGGTTTCCGCCATGTTGGCTAGGCTGATCTTGAACTCCTGGCCTCAAGTGATCTGCCCACCTGAGCCTCCCAAATAGCTGGGATTACAGGCACAAGCCACCATGCCTGGCCAAAATTAAATATTTTAATGTAAAGATATTTACTATTTATAAGAATACTACAGAAGCAAATGTCTGTCAACAGAATAATTATAGGTTAACTATGAATAGAATACATAATGCAGTCAAGAGAAAGATTTAGACAGGTCTGTACATATAGCTCTGATTAGGTCTGATTAGCAAATCCCAGCAAGTATATAGAATAAGATTCTATTTGTATACATAAAAAGAGGAAAACATCTACCTATGCTAGCATAGGCATTAAGTTTTCTGGAAAAAAAGACAAAACAATGGGACTGATGTTTGAGAGAGGAAGACATTCACTTCATGTATTTCTGAAATGTTAGGGTTTTATTTCCTTTTATAGTGAAAGCTAAAAAATACCATCATTTACCTCCTAGGACACGAATATTACAAAAGATAAAAAAGTACCAAATGGAAATTATTATAGGACTACTTTACAGAGCACTTAAAAACGTGGTAGGTACTGTAATCTAATGCACAATATAAGGGAAATTTATTTCCCTATTAATATCTGTTTTCTATTATACATCAAAGTATCTACTATACTTTTTTGCTTATAGTCATCCATAGGTAAGAGAAAGGTTAAATGTTATTCTTCATTAATGATTCAATATTTAGAGACATTTAATAGAAGTGTTGAACAAAAGCAGAGCATTCTAATTTACTTACCATTCAATCATAAGGAGACGATTAAGACAATCTTCCCCACAGGCTATTTCACCTTGAGCTCTTTCATCTTTAGAAAGAGGTGTACACTCACACTGCATTCGCTTAATATCTCGATGAGATTTATTCTTCTTTCTATTGGGTAAAATTTCATAAAAACTGATTAAATAAATTTCCTGGCAATGATATATAACATATATAATCAAATATGTGCTAAATCTCATTAGATTCTTTTTTTGTTGTTGTTTAAACAGGGTCTTGTTCTGTCACCCAGGCCAGGGTGCAGTGATGCGATCATGGCTCACTGCAGCCTCAACCTCCCGGATTCAAATTATCCTCCCACTTCCACCTCCTGAATAGCTGGGACCACAGCATGTGCCACCACACTTGGCAAATTTTTTTTTTTTTTTTTTTTTTTTATATTCTGTAGCGACAGGGTCTATGTTGCTCAGGCTGGTCTTAAATTCCTGAGCTCAAGCAATTCCCCTGCCTCTACTTTCCAAAGTGCTGCAATTACAGGCATGACTCACTACACCTGGTTAGATTCACATTTAATGATTCCTGTAAGTCAACCATTCAAAATAAAATATCACTAGTATGTGTGAGACTGAAAATCCTAAGATCTGCGTTACAAAAAGAAACATGAGAAGGGCAACCTTAACCTTGGCAAATGGGGAAGATGAGATGAGTTCAAGACTAATCATTCTGGAATCCAGCCCTTATTTCCTAGTCCAGGTCAGCTAAGCATTGGATTCTGAACAGTTTCAAGAGTTAAAGTCATACTAGGTTCTGGAAAAATAGGAAAACTCATACATTTCAAATAGTGACATAGCTGATTAAAGTTAAGTTTAAAAATCAGACCAGATGGATGACCAAATAATAGTTTAGATATAAAGTTGAGGAAGAAAAGGGGTCTCTAAAAAAATTAGAGCATGTGAGTTCTAACTCAATCCAGTATTTTAGAGTATCTTTCAGTAACATCACATTTGCATAAACTTTGTTTAAAAAGCAGATTGAATTTTTAAAATAAAGTGTAATTACAGAACAATCAGGTATAAGTTTCAGAGGGCTAAACTTTCTCCATGCAGACAGATTTATTTTGGAGGAGAACATGAACTGCTAAAATTTGATTGGGTTCATAATAACTCATGCCAGAGTTTACAAAGCAAAAGTGAAAATGTAATTATTTATTGGCCTTCTTGCTCAACTAGTTTTTTACTCTGTCTAAAAAACAAACAAACAAACAAACAAACAAATAAAAAACCCTAAAGACGGTGGAAAAAGATCTGTTAAAAGTTGTTTAAGATTAGGGAACTACAAACTATAACTTACTCTTTTGACTATTAAACAGGAAACAGCATATCTGCTCTAAGTGGCTATCTAATCTCCTACCTCTAATCTGCTTTAATCTTCAACATATGTTCTATTCTAGTGCCAATTTTATAAAGTGCCTAAAGAGTGTTATGATAGTTTTAATTAAGTTTAGGCAAAAAGAATGATTCCTCTTGATTAAAGACACAATTCATTAAGGAGTATATGAATATGCTTGGCCTGAAGACGACTAAAGATAAATAAAATATCTATTTAGAAGTACTTAGCTGCAATTTTGAAGCATCAGCAACAGCTTTATTTTGTATCACTCTAGAAGGCTGGAATAGGACTAATGGACATAGATTTTGGCAGGTAAGCCCTTTTCCATTAAACTTAAGAAAAATCTTTTCATTATACTCAAACTATTCTTTATAAGAGTTTGTCCTCTTAGTGGCTCCTAAATGCCTAGCACATAACAGGCACTTCAAAAACGTTGAATATATAGGCCGGGCATGGTGGTTGACACCTGTAATCCCAGCACTTTGGGAGGGCGAGGTGGTTGGACCACCTGAGGTCAGGCGTTTGAGACCAGCCTGGCCAACATGGCAAAACCCGTCTCTACTAAAAATACAAAAATTAGCTGGGCATGGTGGCGCTCAGCAGAGATTACAGTGAGCAGAGATCACACCACTGCACTCTACCCTGGGTGACAAAGTGAGACTCTGTCTCAAAAAAAAAAAAAAAAAGTTGAATATATATAAATCCTTCCCACTGCAAAGTGGTGGAAGTCTTCTTATGCCTCCTCTTATGCCTCTACCAACAAAATCTATGTGCACACAGTTTTATATCTATCTGATTCTCATTGCTAAAGAAAAGCCAGAGAATTGAACTGATTCATTTTATTTATATTCTTTTACAAAGGCCCTATAAGTTCCATTAGTCTACTCACACAATTCCCAAAGGGTACCACTGAAAATATCGAATATTTTCAATGTAAACCTAATTTACAACTAGATGTAAACAAATATAACTGTAAAAGGCTCACTGTAATATAAAAAGGTTATTTTTTAATAGAAAAAAATTTCTGGTGGCATCTATATAAAGTCTTTTACCTTATACACAGTGAAAATTTGATTTAATAACATTTTGATGCTTAAATGTACAATGGCTACACTGATTTTCAACTAGCAGGAAAACTTCCAAAAAGGTAGAGTAAGTAGGTAGGACAGTTTTTGTTTTGTTTTTTTAAAACACAATCAACATATATTTACATCAGGAAAATGAGACAATTATTAAGGAGGGGTTAAACTTAGACTGAGAAGCCCTGCTCTTTGTCTTCATCACTCCTATTCTCATTAGATTCTATTTCATGTTAGGGATTTTTTGATAAACCACTTTGTCATTTCTAAAATATTTATTACACTATTACCAGATTTAATCTATTAACAATAGGCCAAAAAAATGCAGAAGAAAATTATGCCCTAGACTAGTTTTAACTTTATAAGTACCCAATGTGGTTTGACTGTTTCCCCACCCAAATTTTCAATTTGAATTGTATCTCCCAGAATTCCCATGTGTTGTGGGAGGGACCCAGGGGGAGGTAACTGAATCATGGGGGCCGTCTTTCCTGTGCTATTCTCGTGATGGTGAATAAGTCTCCCAAGATCTGATGGGTTTATCAGGGGTTTTCATTTTTGCATCTTCCTCATTTTCTCTTGCCACCACCATGTAAGAAGTGTCTTTTGCCTCCTGTCACGATTCTGAGGCCTCCCCAGCCATGTGGATCTGTTAAGTCCAATTAAACCGCTTTTTCTTCCCAGTTTCGGGTATGTCTTTATCAGCAGCGTGAAAACGGATTAATACAGTACCCAAAGATACTTCATTCTGCACATTTTAGAAAGTGAGAAAACAAAATCCAATGTAATCACATTTCTCTTCTCCAAGAACAGACTATTATGCTGGGGTTTTATTCTTTTTTTTTTTTTTTTTTTTTGACACACTGTCACATGTAAAAGGAATTACAGAAAAACTGGGCTAGCCTAAATTATACCTTGAAAACCAAATAAGTAATAAGAGAAAAAAATTAGACATCTCCTTTCCTGGGGGAGAAAATTGGGAAAGGAATCTATACTATAAAATCTAAATAGGTAAAAACACTTTTTTAGGCTTTTAAGTTACTTTTTCTTTTTTAACAACATAAAAAGGAATTAAAATTTGTCAAACAATCTAATCCAAACAGGAATAAAAAAAAAAGAAAAAAAAAAGAAAATTTGTCAAACAAGTAAATTAAACTTACCTTTCTGTTAAATAAACATTTTCTTCAATAAGATCAAAGTAACAAGGCATTTTCCCCTGCTTGGCACATTCCTTCCAACGCTGTGGGTCCCTGAAGTCATCCATGACACAGGAGGGCCCAACCAGTGCTGAGCCTGGGGGCAATGATGTCTCTTCCCGCTCTACCTCCACTCTAACTTTCTTTCTGTCCTGAAGTTCACCATCACTTTCAGAATCACTCTCTATTTCCTGCCTCCTTTTCTTAAGAGGCCCTCTATCTTTGATATCATTTTTTTCCAAGTTTTTTGAAAACTCTTTCTTTTCATTCACAGCCACAGTGTCCTTAATGGAATTGCTGCTTATTTCAGGTGCTTGCACTGACCCCTTGTCTTTCTGAAGGGATACAAGAAATTTATTGGACTGGTCTGAAAAGTGGGATCCATCCTGTTGTTGATCCCAATTCTCCTCTTCTTCACGATCATCTGTTAGGGAATCTGGTACTTGTCCTTGAGTTCGATCATATACAACCCCAGTTCCAGGTCTACCTGATCTTGGATCCCAGTAACCATTGCCTTGCCAGTAATCACGTGTCCCACCATACTGTTCTGCACTTTGCTGATACTTGTGTCCACCACAAGCTCCATAGCTACTGTCAGGTTGCTGATACGTGGTAGTAGGCTTTTCTTGAGAAAAGTCCCACCCTAAGTTTCTGAGCTCTTCTGATGAGTGCAAGCCATCCACATGCGATATCTCACAAGAGGAAGAAAAACTCAATTCTGTTTTTCCCAGTCTACTATCTGGCCTGTTTGGGAAAGTGGTCTGTTGCCAAGACTTACTTGGGACATCTTCAAAATCAGAAGAATAAATTGGCAGTTCTTGCTGCCTGCAAGATATTTTGGCTTTCACGGTTTCCTCTGAATTTGGGTGACCCAGATAGTCAGATTTCACATCTGTATGACTTGTACTATCAACCCCATCACTCTGAGGATGAGAAAGTTCAGGCAGGTGGTTATCTACTTGTTTTCTACTGGACTGTGTAAAAGAAATTTCTGGATTCTTCTCTGTTCCTTTATGAAGGAAAAACTTATCAGTTTGAAGATAAGCTTTACTTGCTATACTTTCAAATTTTTCCTCATAGGAATGTCTCCTTGACTCCAATCTCTCATCTTCCCAATGGTCAGAATAGTGTCTATAGCTGTGACTGCTCCGAGAAGAACAAGGACTTGTTTCTTCCATGGGCAAAGTAGAATTCTTTGGCACAACCACAACAGACTGTAGACGGTTTCTTGGAATACTGCTGTCATCAGAATCTGTATCTTCTGAATCACTTTCATCACTTGAACTTTCAGAAGAGCCAGAATAATCTTCATGGACAGTAGACACAATTTCTGGGGCATGCCCACTACTGTCACATTTTAATGCATAAGTTACACCATCACTGTCTTCCATGGTCAAATTCAAATCACAAGAAAATACAACTTCTGAGTCATCAGAAGTATGCATATGTCCTCTTTCTCCTCCTTCATCTAAAAAGATCTCTGGTCTTCCTCTTCTAACAGGCAATACGGAATTCTCTTCTTCTTGAGCCTCTTGCAAACATTTCCCAGATAGCCCATTATTATGCCTTTTCTCCCTGGAGGCAAATCCCTTTCCTGAATCAGGAAGGTCACTACCTACTTCTACTATTGTTTCTTTCCCTGCATGCTTTAAAAACTCTGAACTTTTTTTACTCTTTAGCACTGCATCCAGACCTGGAGATATGTTCTCTCCGCATTTCAAGAGAGTTAGACTGTCCACCTTTAGTCCTGGTGGAAGACTCTGAAGAGATGAAGCAATACCTGAACTCCCAATAGGCTGATACAAATCATCAAAATGATTAACAGAAGCTGAACTAGTGCTACCAATGCTCTGCTTATATTCTTCACAGGCAAATTTTGAGTGATCTGTCAAATTTCTATTATCACATATAACTGTTTTTGATTCCAAATGCACATTCATAAAGCTATTTGAAGAAAGCTTCATAACTGAAGGCTCAATATTTCCAGCTTCGGAGTTACACAAAGAAGGGTTGCTGTCGTTTGCAGTACAGTATATGTCTGAATCTTTGGTTTTGCAGCAAGAAACCCTCATATCAACTGGTTCTTTAACTACTGTTTTGGAATAATCTATAGTCATAACTGGCAAAGACATGCGTTTATCTTGGTGTGGTGACATCAGAGGTTCTGTTTCTCTAAATGGGCTTTCTGACTTATTATGTAGCATGCATGTATCATCTAAGTCATTTTCTTTGCATCTACTAATATTCTGAAATCCATTTGATGAAAGCACGCATGCTTTGACCAAAGGTGATACCTCTGATCCAGTCACACTATCATCAGAAGTCATTAAAACAGCATCAGCTTTAGAGGTGCAAAATGTTGCCAAATCAGATTCTGCCCCAGGAGATCCATTTATATTTAATTCTATGGGACAAAAACTTCTTAATTGATCATTCTTCACTTTAGATAAAGAGTCTAATTCCTTAATACTATCATGGCTATCATGTGCTATAAATTCAGACTTAAAAATAGGCAATTCATTTAGCTTTTTAAAAGTAGGTGAATCATTTAATCGATTTGATGGGGATGGAGACCCAGGCTTTTCTCTTTCAGGATTTTTATTAATCATTCTTAATTCATTACCTTTTGAACAAGGTGTTTGTAAACTAAAAGAATGAGACTGTTTGATTTCTTCATTTAATTCTGTACAACAGAAAGAATTTTTAAATTTATCAGACTTGGGTATTGGTTTTGAAAGGGTAGATTTATAACGGGAAGCACTACTGTCGTGCTTAGAATATGATAACCCTCGTCGGAATCCCAGTTCATTAGGGGGAGAACAACATCTTTTCATTGCTTCATTTTCTGAAGTCCTTTTACATTCTCTTTCTAGTTTTGAAGAATATTTGCCTCTTCTTTCCATCTCTAAGTAAGAAGTCTCAGTTTTACAGTCCCGATCAGATTTAGAATAGGATGATGTCCTTAGGTCTCTGTAAGAAGAGGAATGAGATGAGGTACGCCTTGAATATGTCTTCTTATAGTCTTCTTCTGAGTCAGAACTCTCTCGTGCTCTGTTATCTGTGTATGGTCGAGAATAGCGTGTCCTCTCTCGATAAGGGGAGCTCCTATGGTAGCGACGATCAGAGTCATAATAATGAGATCGTTCTGACCGGGAATAGGATAAATTAGTTCTAGAGCCTCTGTCAGACCTAGAACGAGATCTGCTCCGCCGTCGCTCTCTTTCTGATCTACATCGGGAAGATACATACCGAGTATCTCTTTCAAGTTTTGAATAGCTAAAATACTTATCATCTCTCTCTGTTTTAGATCGTGAAGACCTCCCTAGATCCTCACTTTTTAAAGGTGCTGAGCTCTTTTTAAAATCTCTTTCCTTTTCAATGCTTGCTGAAAATTTTAAATCATGTGATCTTTGACTTGAAGAAGTCCGTACAGAATCTTCATCAGATTCTGAACCAAGAAAGGTGCCTTCAGATTGTGAGTATTTCTTCTTAGAACCTGTTTTTTTACAGCTCAGACTAATCTTAGAACTATCTGGAATTTCTTCATCCTTCCCAATATGGGAATCTTCTTTTCTTGAGGAAATATCTGCTTGCTCATTCAAATTTTGAGTTACGTGTTCTTCTGAACTATTAGATACAGTGTCCTGCTTAGTATCTGCTTCTAAAGATTCTGGTACAATTATAATTGGTGGTTCTTTCAGAGCTCTAACTGCTACATCTACTGGTAAGGGTACTGGTGCTGCCATTAGAACTGTTATTGGTGTATGTGGCAAGGCCACTGGCTCTGTTACTGGTGCTGGTGATGAGGGTGTTGTGGCTTGTGGGGGTGGAGGTGGTGGAGGTGGGGATGAGGGTGGTGAGTCTACAGTTGTTGATTCTGCTATCACTGCTGGTAATGGCACTGCATGAGTAGGTGGAGATGCTACTGCTGTGGTAGTAGCCAGCAGTGGCCTGGATGTTACATGAAGCAGGTGTTTCTTAAAATGAATTTTGCCCAATTCCACCCTTGACTTTGGTGGAGAAGATTCTTCTGCAGTAGATAAGGTATCACCAATTTCCATTTTTATTTTAGGGGTCGAGTCTACCTGAAGAGGTACAGCTGGAGGGTTTGGAGTATCACTTTGCTTTTCATTGCCAAGTGCGGTGAGAAACCTATTCGGCAAAGTTTTCTTTGTAAGGCTGAAGCTGAATGACACCTTCTGTCGTCCTTGTTCTTCCAAATTAACTTTTGTCTTGGTGCCTTTGGGCAAAAATCGACTTGAAGCAACACCTTTAAAGATTGGTCCCTTGATGAAACCTGTTTTCTGCACATTTTCAATCTTTGCCTACAAATGAAAAAAATAAGCAATTACTACTACAATAAATACCATCAAATGGACTGCATAGTTTAAAATGTTTATTGGAGAAATGAAAAGCCCTTTTTAATAACAGTATGAATTCACTAAGCTATATATATCTTTGTTATGAAAATTTTCAAACGCAGTCAAAAGTATAGAAAATGGTGTAATAGCTGGGCACAGTGGCTCACGCTTCTAATCCCAACACTTGGGGAGGCCAAGGTAGGTGGATCACCTGAGGTCGGTAGTTTAAGACTAGCCTCACCAATGCGGAGAAGCCCTACCTCTACTAAAAATACAAAATTAACCGGGAGTGGTGGTACATGCCTGTAATCCCAGCTACTCAGGAGGTTGAGGCAGGAGAATCACTTGAACCTGGGAGGCAGAGGTTGCAGTGAGCTGAGATCATGCCATTGTACTCTAGCCTGGGCAACAAGAGTGAAACTACATCCCCCCCAGCAAAAAAAGAAAGAAAGAAAATGGTATAATAAATCCCTAAGTCTCTACTCCCAGCTTCAACAATTACCTATTTTTCCCATTCTTACTTTCTCTTACATGAAGAATTTTTTTCAGTTTTAGAACTATTTCCAGGTAGTATTTAAAAGAAAAAAAATTTTTAAACCTGACATATATTTAAAAGATATGCGTATAAAGGGCAACATCTAACATCTCAATGCTCAATATCATTTGTTCTTGTTTTCTATCAGAGATGAAAAATCAGAGGTCATCAAGACCAGTGATCTCCTGGCATCACGTTGAGTGCACAGTAAAAATATTCATCTGGGGGCCGGGCGCGGTGGCTCACGCCTGTAGTCCCAGAACTTTGGGAGGCTGAGGTGGGCGCATCACGAGGTCAAGAGTTCAAGGCCAGCCTGGCCAACACGGTGAAACTCTGTCTCTACTAAAAATACAAAAATTAGCCGGGTGCGGTGGTGCGCGCCTGTAGTCCCAGCTAATCGGGAGGCTGAGGCAGGAGAATCGCTTGAACCAGGGAGGCGGAGGTTGCAGTGAGCCAAGATCAGGCCACTGCACTCCAGCCTGGGCGACAGAGCGAGACTCTGTCTCAAAAAAGAAAAAAATTCATCTGGGTCGGACATGGTAGCTCACACCTGTAATCCTAGCCCTTTGGGAGGCCAAGGCGGAAAGATCACTTGAGGTCAGGAGTTCGAGACCAGCCTGGCCAAACATGGTGGAAGCCCATCTCTACTAAAAACATAAAAATTAGCAGGGTGTGGTGGTGTGTGCCTGTAACCCCAGCTACTTGGGAGGCTGAGGTGGGAGAATCACTGGAACCCGGCAGGCAGAAGTTGTAGTGAACCAAGATGGTGCCATAGCACTCCAGCCTGGGCAACATAGCAAGACTCTGTCTCAAAAAAAAAAAAATTTTTTTTAATTAAAAAGAAAAACTCATCTGTGATCCATACTCTAGGAAACATCAGTTGGAGCTACTGAGCTCTAAGATGAGGCATGCGTTTGTTTTTTAGGGGGTGTTTTGGGGTTTGGGGGATTTTTTGTTTGTTTTGAAACAAGCATTACAGGCAATTCTAATCAATGTCCCAGGTTTGGGAAACCACTGATACAGAGGAACTTCCCACCTTACTTGTTTCATAGATGAGGCAACCGAATGAGGACCAGGCCTTCTGCCTTCCTAGAGAGTACTCTGCCTTGGCACACATCACTATCTCCGCCTGGGCCCCCCACCCTCAGGTAATAATACTGCTGTATGAGCAATAATTACAAGGTATAAACCTAAGAAGACGACTTCTTGCATGTTTGCCAAATCACCAAAGGAAATGGTTAGGTTTGGAAGTTAAAGGTATAACGTACATTGTAGAAAGAACATCAGAAAAATCTACGGCAACAAACTCAATCGTAAATTAAAAATAGTGGTATACTTCCCATATGCAAACTTCTTTAATTGATGTTCTTTAATCTGCTTTGGCTATTTAAGAGAATAACTTCTCTTTCAACATGGTAAAATCTGAAATCAGTTTTCAAAATTACATAGTAGCAAGTTAGAAAGTAAATACTTTCACATGTACTATCATAGAGGAGTGAATTCCAAATACTTTATTTTTTTGAGACAAAGTCTTGCTCTGTCACCCAGGCTGAAGTGCAATGGCACCATCTTGGCTCACTGCAACCTCCTCCTCCCAGGTTCAAGCAGTTCTCCTGCCTCAGCCTCCTGTGTACCTGGAACTAAGCTACCATGACCAGCTAATTTTTGTATTTTTAGTAGAGATGGGGTTTCACCATGTTGGCCAGGCTGGCCTCAAGTGATCTACCTGCCTAGGCTTCCCAAAGTGCTGGGATTATAGGCATGAGCCAAATACTTTTAAGAAACAGAATCCACTTTTCAAATGGAATCTTAAATGGAAGCTCAATACATAAAAAAACAAGTAAAAGATATTTTTGGAAGTTACAGCTTTCTCTACTTTTCCTAAATCTCTTGAAGCTCTAAAATTTAAAAACCATTTTTTTGAGATACACAACATCCCTCACTGGGATAAGTTACGATGGCTCTAAAAACAAAATTTTAAACTATTACTTCATTTCACATTCAAAATAATAGCTAAATTTTCAATGTTTTCAGCTTTTACCCAATCTCTAAAATGTGTTTAGAGATCAATCTCATAATCATTGAATCACTAGTTAAATTATACTTACCTCGTTTTCTTCTTCTCTATTTCCATTCAGCCAAGAAAACATGCAAAAGAATAAAAAGAAATCATAAATACTTAAAAATGATTAAAATAATAGTTATTTTTAATTAAAACTTAGGATACTTACTACCTACAGGTATATTCTATATGGATTGTCCATTCCTTCAGACTCAGTTACATTTAGTTTAACAAATATTTATTGAAGACAGTGCCATGCACTATGCTAAGTGCTGGAGACCAAATTTGAATAAAGCAGCATCCCTGCCCTCAAAAAGCTCAGCTTCCTGCAAGTTATAAAAAAGAAATTTGTAACAAAAGTAATTCCAACATAATGGAATAAATATAAGAATAGAAATATGTATAGTGAGGCAGCAAGAAGGACGATAAGCAACTCAGTTTAGTGGGAAAATAGGAATCCAAAGACTCTTTCCTGGCCAAGTGTGGTGGCTCACACCTGTAATCCCAGTACTTTGGGAGGCTGAAGCCAGCTGATGGCTTGAGCCCAGGAGTTTGAGACCAGACTGGGCAACATGGTAAAACCCTGTTTCTATAAAAAATACAAAAGGCATGGTGACGTGCACTTGTAGTCACAGCTACCTGGGAGGCTGAGGTGGGAGGATCACCTGAGCCCAGGCGGTTGAAGCTGCAGTTAGCCATGGTCACACCACTGCACACCCGCCATTGTTATGGCTATATCTAAAAAAAAAAAAAAAAAAAAAAAAAAAGCCAGGCATGGTGGCAGGTACCTGTAATCCCAGCACTCTGGTAGGCCGAGGCGGGTGGATCACAAGGTCAGGAGTTCAAGACCAGCCTGGCCAAGATGGTGAAACCCTGTCGCTACTAAAAACACAAAAATCAGCCGGGCATGGTGGCATCCCAGCTACTTGGGAGGCTGAGGCAGAGAACTGCTTGAACCCGGGAGGCGGAGGTTGCAGTGAGCTGAGATCACACCACTGCACTCCAGCCTAGGCAACTGAGCAAGATTCTGTCTCAAAAAAATAAATAAATAATTTTAAAAATTCCTGAAGAGAGGATTCGTTTTTGAAGAATAAATTTGTCAGAAGATCCCAGGCAGAGTCAGAGATTAACACATAGAATAAGGCGAGGTGAGTGGTCCACGCTTATAAACCCAGCACTTTTAAGAGGCTGAGGTAGGAAGATCTTTTGGGCTCAGGAGTTCGAGACCAGCCTGGGTAACACAGCAAGACTTCATTTCTCTTAAAAATAATTTTAACGTCAGGTGCAGTGGTTCATGCCTGTAATCCTATTAGTTTAGGAGGCTGAGACGGGTGGATCACTTGAGGTCAGGAGGGAGTTTGAGAGCAGCCTGGCCAACATAGTGAAACCCCGTTTCCACTAAAAATATAAAATTAGCCAAGCATGGTGGTGCATGCCTGTAATCCTAGCTACTCAGGAGGCTGAGGCAAGAGAATTGCTTGAACCCGGGAGGTGGAGATTGCAGTGAGCCAAGATTGTGCCATTGTACTCCAGCATGGGCAACAAGAGTGAAACTCTGTCTCAAAAAAAATTTTTTTTAAATAATAATTTTTAAAGGGAAGACTAAGTTGGGAGGATTGCTTGAGCCTGGGAGGATTGCTTGAGCCTGGGAGACAGAAGCTGCAGTGAGCCAAGATAATGCCACTGCACTCTAGTCTGATCAACTGAGTGAAAATCTGTGTGTGTGTGTGTGTGTGCACATGCCTCTGTCTCTCTCTCACACACGCACACATACACATAGAATAATATGTGTAAAGAATCTATAAACAGTTCAGTATTACCTGAAATAAGGTGTAAGGCAGAAGGAAGCCAACAATAAGATGGAGTAGGAGGCAGTGGTCAGGTTTCTCATGAGAAGAATCATATTTCATCTTATGGATCAATGCTATTCAATCTTTTTTGGTATCTGTTCAACAGTCCCAAAGGCTGAATGCAAGACTATTCCACATTACAGTGTATCTGCTCCATAATACAGTGTGTAGCTCTCTGGAGTATGTTCTAACAAAGGTGACCACACTGACTAAGAAAAATCAAAAGCCACAAGTCTGGTGTACACTAGCACACCAAGTCATACTTAGGGACTGTCTGCTTGGAAAAAAGGAAGCTACAAAAGGACATGACAGCAAGATTTCTATTTTCAGCTAGTCACTCATTGGGCTAAGTGGCAAGACTGGAATACAACAATGTATTTTCAATGCTCCTGAAAAGAAACATACAAAACCTTTTTCCCCAAATGTAGGCCTGACTTCATCATAATTCATTCCATTCACCAGTGTCTGTGGTAGCAATATACAACCAAGCAATGCTGGGGAAGAGGGGTGGGGTAAGCTGGTAATACATGAATGAGATCTGAAGCAGTGCCAAAATTAACCATTTTTCTCTACTCCAAAACCACTAAAAACCTCACAGATGTGATGTTAGCACTACTGTACTTCATCAATTCTATGATGTACATTTTGCCACAGGATGCATCATGCTATCAATGGTATCATAGTTTTAACTGAAAAAAATTTTTCCCCTTCTCAAGGTTCATAAAATAATCATTTTCTTACAATCAGTGGCATATTAGAATCTATGGTATATTAGATTTGATTTAAATAGTACCATTTGAAATTTTTTCAAGAAGACAGAAGGTACCAGATGTCCAAGCACAGGCTTATCTGCATAGTACACACACACACACACAAAATGCTAGAAATACAAGTGACCAGAACACTTTCTTAAGCCTCAGCAGTTCTATTTTGGACAAGCAGATGAAAAGAATAATCCTGACAAAATGTGATGAAAACAGGCTTAGGTTCTGTTGTGGGGTTGGGAGGGAAGGGGCACAAAGAAGATCCATTTTAGAAATCAAACATTTGTTTGACAAAAATGACAAGACAGGGGAGGCAAGGAGGGAGGGAGGGAAGAAGAAAGGTGGGAGGGAGGGGGAGAGGGAGAGAGGGAGGGAGGGAGAGAGGGAGGGAGGGAGGGAGGGAGGGAGGAAGGAAGGAATGAAGGAAGGAAGGAAGGAAGGTAGGTTGGTTTCCCAGAACTTGATAAAATAAAATGTTTATAATAAGAGAATATAAGCAAAAGCAGAAATTTGGAGGGAGAGTTTCTCATCATTAAAAGCATTTAATGTTAATAGATAAAAACCAAATTACAAACAAGCAAAAGGAAAAGTTTACAACCCAACCTTCCAGAGACAACTACTGTTAACACCTTGATCTACAGAGCTTTCTGCACTCATTTGTGCATGCACGTGGGTGTGGTTTTTAAACAGAGATCATTGGGTTTTTTTTCCCTTTTGATTTGAAATGGAGTCTTCCTCCATAGCCCAGGCTGGAGTGCAGTGGCACGCTCACTGCAACCTCCACCTCCTGGGTCCCAGTTCAAGCAATTCTCCTGCCTCAGCCTCCCAAATAGCTGAAATTACAGGCACGTCCACCATGCCCAGCTAAGTTTTGTGTATTTAGTAGAGACAAAGTTTTACCATGTTGGTCAGGCTGGTCTTGAACTCCTGACCTCGTGATCTGCCCACCTCAGCCTCCTAAAATGCTGGGATTATAGGCATGTTTTCATTTTTAAAAATATACAAGCCATTCTGTATCTTGGTTCCCTCCCTAGTCATAGAGCTGGTAAGCAGAAAAGTTGTTTAGATCACAGAAAAAGTATGGAATCACTAAAATAGACTGAAGAAGTGATCTCAAGAGAAGACACAGGCTGGGCGCAGTGGCTCACACCTGTAATCCTAGCACTTTGGGAGGCTGAGACGGGCAGATCACCTGAGGTCAGGAGTTCAAGACCAGCCTGGTCAACATGATGAAACCCCAGCTCCACAGAAATACAAAAATTAGTCGGCCATGGTGGTGGCAGGTGCCTGTAATCCCAGCTACTCGGGAGGCTGAGGCAGAAAAATCGCTTGAACCCAGGAGGCAGAGGCTGCAGTGAGATCCTGTCATTGCACTACAGCCTGGGCGACAGAGTGAGAATCTGCCTCAAAACAAACAAACAAAAAAGGACAGAGAAGGAGCTATAGATAAGTAAAGATATAGTTAAGTTTCAAAATAGAGCAAGCATACTCTTGGTCTCTACTTTTCTGAAATAATTAGTTGAAAGCTGGGGGAAGAGACAGGGTAAAAGACAAAGAAAATTCAAGTGTAAACAACAAAAATGGAAGTAGACTATAATCCTCAATGTTGCCACCCAAAGTTGGACATTACCAATTTACAATTGAGCTCATTAGCACACTTATTCTACTTTTGCTGACAGGATTACACCATCAGAGGCAATAACTAGTGAATTAATCCAGCAAGATGGATGGGCAGGATAAGAGAGGTAGAAGGCAAGGAGCTGAGAGAACTGATTTACCAAAAACACTGAAATGACTGATCTAAACATCCCTAGATAACAGACAGGGAGTGAAATCTGAGTAAGCTGATAAACTGACAGGGTAGAACAACATATTAGGGGCTTCAAAGAGTTGATTTGGTGGAAACCAGGAAGAGAGGTAGAAGGGTCAATAAGGTGGAAGAACTGGAAATTATGGTCAGAATATTATTTTAGAGTTGAGGTACACTTCCAGGAAGAGAGTCTTCCTAGGTAGGAGACCTAGGTGTAGCCAGGAGAGTAAACTGCTACAGCAAAAAGAGGGCAGGACCTTTTTGAAGAAATCAATACAATTGTGAGAACACAATTAAAAGCAAGAATTAGCTACAAATGTTTTTCACATAAGAACACTTGTTTTGATAAATAATATCAAGAGCAAAGAATAGAGTTTTTGAAGAAAGGTAGATGAAACAAGGGTACGGAAACAGGAAGAGTATTAAACCTCCTGTACTCCCTACCAAAAAAAATAAGGAAGCATGTGAAAACAAGCATTTAACTCTACAGCAAGAGATCATGCTAAAAATAGTCTATTTTCTTCTTTTGAAAACTATAAAAAAAAAAAAAGAATATGGTAGCTGTCAAAAAATAGTAAAGCAGGCAAATCTGCAGCTTGCTGATGGAATTATATTTAAAGAATCCATATCAACATGAAGATAAATCTATTAGGCCATATGGTATATATGGAAAAAGAGTTCAGAGTTTTAGTCATGGCAAGCTCAAGGAACCAAAGAGCGACATGTCTTAAAAAAAACAACCAACCAATCTCTCAAGCTAGAACATTAGAAGATTTCCAGAGCAATTTGGCCATAACAAACATATTAATAAATACAAACGAGTTGGATAGTAAAGAAATCTATTCTGGATATTGTCACACAAGAAATGGTTAAAGCTAAATGGAAGCACTACCCTAGAAGAAAAAAGGTTTAAAAATGGTTTACAGGACCATAGTGGTTTATTTCAAAATATCAGAAAGCTGATAAAATGAAATAATCTTATTTTGTGCAATTCTGAAAGTTGGAACTGTGACCAACAAATAGAATTTACAGAATGACAGTTTTTAGCTCATTTTTAGTACATTTTAAATTAATTTTCTTTATTTAAAAAAGTACTATATGTAGCTGGGGAAAATTTTATAATACAAAGAGATATACAACTAAAAATAGGTCTCTCTCCCCAGAGCAACTACCTCTTAAGTTTGCATATTTTTTCATTTATTTATTTATTTAGAGACAGAGTCTCACTCTGTCATCCAAGCTGGAGTGCAGTGGCGATATCCTGGCTCACTGCAACCTCCATCTCCCGAGTTCAAGCGATTCTCCTGCCTCAGCCTCCCGAGTAGCTGGGACTACAGGCACAAGCCACCATGCCCGTCTAATTTTTGTATTTTCAGTAGAAGACGGGGTTTCACCATGCTGGCCAGGCTGGTCTTGAACTCCTGACCTCATGATCCGCCCACCTCAGCCTCCCAAAGTACTGGGAGCCACTGTGCCCAGCCTAGTTTGCATATTCCTAATTCGAAAATTTTGTGTGCATATATGAACATACACATTTTTTTTTTGAGACAGGGTCTCTTTCTATCTTTCCAGTGGCACAATCTTGGCTCACTGCTACCCTGACCTCCCAAACTCAAGTGATCTCTCTGCCTAGGCCTCCTGTGTGAGCCACTGCACCATGCCTTCTTTTTTTTTTTTGAGACAGAGTCTACTACAAAACTGCAGAAACTAGCCAGGTGTGGTGGTATATGCCTGTAGTGTAAGCCACTTGGGAAGCTGAGGCAGGAGCATCCCTTGAGCCCAGGAAGTGGAAGTTACAGTGAGCAGAGATTGTGCCACTGCACTCCAGCCTGGAAGATACAGGGAGACCCTGTCTCAAACAAAAACAAAACTAGATGTGTCACTGTATAGGA
This sequence comes from Cacajao melanocephalus, assembly GCA_963573385.1. NCBI lineage: Eukaryota > Metazoa > Chordata > Mammalia > Primates > Pitheciidae > Cacajao > Cacajao melanocephalus. The sequence goes on from CAUYLG010057548.1 coordinate 46,435, forward strand.
TACTTAAGCTTCCTTATCATCAAAAATATTTAAGAATCTGGATGAGAACTTAGATAAGACAGGCAGAATTCATAATCTCAAGGTGGACAGCTAAAAGTGAGGTGCTAGGTCTCACTCAAGACCTTCCATTCAATTTCCTAATTACAAATCAGAAACACCTTTTTACTTCATCTTGATTTTAATAAGCAAAGACTTCAAAAATTCACTCCTACCTTAAGATTTCTTATTAAAACTCAAATACAGTGTTTCTTACACTTAAGTATAGGCCTCATTTAAAGAAAAAAAACTATCAGACATGTAAGAATAGATCACAGTTCAAGAATACTGACAGAAAACAAAAATTAGTCTACTAAAATTTATTTCATTTGAAAATTGTCATTGCAGAGAATTTTAACTTAAAACTCATCAAAATAATGTTTAAGGTCTATGGATTAGAAAATAATATTGTATCAATGTTAATTTCCTGAATTTGATCATTGTAACCTTGTTTTTAGGAAATACATTTGAGGATATAGGAGTTAAGAGGCATCGTGTCTGCAAATTTCCAGCATTCCAGAAAAAAGGTAATGATGTGGATGTTATGTATATAAAGAGAGAATGACAAAACAAATGTGGTAAAATGTTCTTATCTAGGGAATCTAAGGTACATAGGAAATCTCTGTGCTTTAAAAAAAATTTTTGTTTAATACATATTTTTTGTAGAGACGGGTCTATGTGGCCCAGGTTAGTCTCAAACTCCTGAGTTCAAGGGATCCTCCCGAGCCTTAGCCTCCCAAAGTGCTGGGATTACAGGTATGAGCCACTGTACCCAGTAGAAATCTCTGTATTTTTCAAAACTTTCTGTAATTATTTTTTAAACTTAAAGATAATCAAATATGAAAAGCTTTTAAAACTTCTCACAGAATTCCCAACCCTTAAGAATATGTGGGCCAGACGTGTGGTTCACGCCTATAATCCCAGCACTTTGGGAGGCCAAGGTAGGCAGATCACATGAGGCCAGGAGTTTGAGACCAGCCTTGGCAACATGGTGAAACTCCATCTAAAAATACAAAAATTGGCCAGGCGTGGTGGCACATGCCTGTAATCCCAGCTACTCGGGAGGATAAGGCACGAGAATCACTTGCAGTAAGCCGATATCACGCCACTGCACTTCAGTCTGGGCGACAGAGTGAGACCCTGTCTCAAAAACAAGAATATGTGGACCCTTGGAAATCCTAGAGCCTCAGTTGGAGAAACATTACCTCAAATCTTCCTAAATTCATATTCTGGTAAGTACTGATAAAAATAAGCTACATAAAAACTAGACTCTGGAGTATGAGATCACAGGGGTAGGGATGTTGTGGAAAGAAAACTCAAAGACAGGAAAACTAATAAAAAAGAAAGGAAGCCACCAATTACAAACCAAAGAGTATTTCATAACATTTCTTTTAACAAATCCTAGCCCAGAGGTAGGACAGCAGTACCCTTAGCTCCCTAGAAGAAAGGTACTTCTTGTCCCCTGCCCAAAGCAAGATAGAAACAAATATTGGCAGGGAACTCTTCTCAATTACTAAGTAATTATCTTCACCATTAGGAAACAAGTGGAATTTCACTGCTCCTGCTGCCCCATCCTACACTATACCTCATGTCTTATTTTAATTTTAGGTTTCTAAATCCTTTATCTGCTTCCCAGCAAGTACAGGTGGAAGCATCTGTTGTCGGGAGAAAAAATTTGGAATCAATGAGTTAAAGTCATGCATGTTTTAACGTTTACACATTTAAGCACCTATGGTGTTATACATTCAAGAGTTAAACTTCCTCCGATCTTCAATGATCTAGAAATATGCATCAGGCAGAAGTCTTTGAAATTAAAATTTTTATCACAAAAGGTCACTTCTACTTGGCTCTCTGCTTGGACTATGGTCGTACACATTTGCAAACCTCTTCTAAACACACTGACCCAATCCTCCTGTAGGCTAGAGTTCTGGTAGGAAATGGATGTCCTAGCTAACTGCCAAGAGTGAGCTGGGCTTATGGCAAATGTGAAAACTACATCAGAACATATCTCAGTAGCACACAACCATGCTGATGGACTGCTCAATGACTTGGTTTTTTTGCTTTTTGTTTTTTTTTTTTTTTGAGAGAGAGTCTCACTCTGTTGCCCAGACTGGAGGGCAGTGGCACAATCTTGGCTCACTACAACCTTCGCCTCCCGAGTTCAAGCGATTCTCCTGCCTCAGCAACCAGAGTAGCTTGGATTACAGGCATGTGCCACAACACCTGGCTGATTTTTGTATTTTTAATAGAGACAGAATTTCACAATGTTGGCCAGGCTGGTCTTGAACTCCTGACCTCTAGTGATCAACCCACGCTGGCTTCCCAAGTGTTAGCCACTGCACCCAGCCTCAATGACATTTTAGAAAGGCAACACTGACTATAAGTATCAGTTCTCATATCAATCACAGGCTACTTGTTCAATAATTATTTAAGGATCCACCTTGTAAGAGCAGTGCTACGTCTGTAAAGGCAAAATGTCAGTTCACAGTCTCTACCCCACCAGGAATTTTATACTTACTTGAAGTAACATGGCACAGAGGTACACCAAATAACTATAATACAGGGTAACAAATAATAATTGCCATGAGTAGAAAAGCTAGTAAGGTGTTCTTTTAAGCTTCACTTTTGGGCTCACTTGGTCTCAATTTTTCTGATTCTTTATGAAAACACACCTTTAGTATTTATTACTTTGCTTGTTAGGGTAGCTTTTTAAATTTGAGACAGGACCTGGCTCTCACTCAGGCTGGAATGCAATGGCACAATCTTGGCTCACTGCAACCTCTGCCTCCTGGGCTCAAGCTGTCCTCCCACCGGAGCCTCCTGAGTAGCTGGGACTACAGGCACACGCCACCTACATCCAGCTAATTTTTGTATTTTTTGAAGAGACAAGGTTTCACCATGTTGCCCAGGCTGGTCTCAGAACTCCTGAGCTCAAGCAATCTGCCCACCTCGGCCTCCTAAGTGGGATTACAGGCATGAGCCACCATGCCTAGCCTAGGGTGGCAATTTAATACAGAAAAAAATCAAACTTTGATACGTAGGTCAGAATCCTGTCCCTGCCATTTATTAACTCTATGACCTGTGCCACTCAGTTCCCTTACTCTCCCAGATGCCTATTTCACACATTCCCCTACCCCAAATCTCTATCACCATGATCTCCATGACCACGCTCAACTGATGATCCCACCACTTTGCTCAGTGTCCTATCCTCTTGCCTCAAGGACTTCCATTTTCTATTTATTTCCTCTCCTCTATCAGTCTCTCTCTCTCATCTCTATTCATTCTCATTAGCCAAACAGCTTTTAATAAGTTGCTAGTGACCAGCATCTTAAAGCTAGCGATCAATTTCTTTCCTAGGCTTTCACAGATCACATTCTTCAATTTTTCCTCCTGCCCTCACTGCTACTCCTCCTTAATCTCATTCATTGGCTCTTCCCATCCATCCAGCTAATAGCATCTTCCTTTTTAGGTGCTACTTGGATACTTACTATTTATCTCAAATATAACATGGTCAAAATTGAACTGATATTATCCCATATACCAAATACAGTCCTCCCAAGTCATTCCTATGACAGTAATACTACCATCTACCCAACTGCTCAGATGAAAACCTCATTTGTCCTTTATTTTTCTCTCTCCACTCACAGCCTACTCCACATACCTCCTTATCCTCCTTCTGACCTTACCTCTTTTCACAGTCCCTCCTCCTCATTCTCTAGTTTTTACCATTAGCCTTCTCTCTGTCCCTCAAACATTCCAAGTTAATTTCTGGCTCACAGCCTTTTCACCTGCTGTTCCTTCTTGGAATATTATTCCCTACAGATTTTCACCAGACTACTGCTTCTCAATAATAAAATGACACTTCACACAGCCATAAAAATGAATGAAATCATGTCCTTTGCAGCAACATGGAGCTGGAGGCCATTATCCTTAGTGAACTAACTCAGAAACAGAAACTAAATACTACATGTTCTCACTTGTAAGTGGGAGCTAAACAATGAGTACATATGGACAAAGAAGGAAATAATTAACACTTGGGGCTCCAAAAGATGGGGCATTGGGTTGAAAAATTACCTAATGGGGGCCAGGTTCCATGGCTCATGCTTGTAATACCAGCACTTTGGGAGGCCAAGATGGGTGGATCACCTGAGGTCAGGAGTTCAAGACCAGCCTGGCCAACATGCCAAAACCCTGTCTCTACCAAAAATACAAAACTTAGCTGGATATGGTGGCAGGTGCCTGTAATCCCAGCTACTTGGGAGGCTGAGGCAGGAGAATCACTTGAACCCGGAGGCAGAGTTTGCAGTGAGCCCAGATGGTGCCACTGCATTCCAGCCTGGGCAATAGAATGAGACTCCATCTAAAAACCCAAAAATAAAAAATAAAAAGATTACCTAATGAGTACAATGTTCACTACTATTTGGTTAATGGGCCCACTAGAAGCCCAATCCCTACCAATACGCAACATACTCATGTAATGAACATGGACATGTACTCCCTGACTCTAATTTTTTTAAAAAGATAACATCTCAAGTGTTATTTCTTTTGAGATTCTCCCATCATTCTATATTATAGTACCTCATTTTATTCCTAACATTTATTAATGTAAGGGTTGGCTGTTTATGTTTTATTTATAAATATTTTATGTAATACCCATTTCCTCACACTAGAATACAACCTTCTTTAGGACAGAGATTTGATTTTATCTTGTTTATAGCTGCATTTAACTGCCAAAAACACTACTTAGAAGATAGGAAGCACTCAATAAATATTTGACATCATTATCTTTTTTTGTTTTTTGAGACAGAGTCTCGCTATCACCCAGGCTGGAGTGCAATGGTGCGATCTTGGCTCACTGCAACCTCTGCCTCCCAGGTTCAAGCAATTCTCCTGCCTCAGCCTCCCAAGTAACTGGGATTACAGGCACTTACCACCATGCCCAGCTAGCTGTTTTATTATTATTTTTTTTTTTAAGTAGAGACGGGGTTTTGCCATGTTGGCCAAACTGGTCTCGAACTCCTGACCTCAGGTGATCCACCTGCCTTGATCTCCCAAAGTGCTGGGATTACAGCATTATCACTTTCTTTTTTTGAAACCAAGTCTCACTCTGTCGCCCAAGCTGGAGTACAGTTGCGCAATCTCAGCTCACTGCAATGTCTGCCTCGCAGGTTCAAGCGATTCTCCTGCCTCAGCCTCCTGAGTAGCTGGGATTACAGGCATGTACCACCATGCCCAGCTAATTTGTATTTTTATTAGAGACGGGGTGTTTCACCATGTTGGCCAGGCTGGTCACAAACTCCTGTTCTAGTGATACACCCCACTCAGCCTCCCAAAGTGTTGGGATTATCATTTTCCTACCTAGTTAAGCCTGCTTTACACTGCTCCCCAGAGGGAATCTCAACAGCTATGGTGGTCTCCTCTAAGTTCAAAGCTAGATCAGTCTTGTTCAAAATCTTTCTTTTTTTGATAGAGTCTCACTCTGTCACCCACTGTCACCCAGAGTCTAGACAAGAGCGCAGTGGCACGATCATAGCTCACTGCAGCCTCTAACTCCTGGGTTCAAGCGGTTCTCCTACCCAAGTCTCCTCAGCCAGCTAATTTTTAACTTTTTATAGAGAGCTCCCTTATCTTGCCCAAGGTATCAAATTATTTTTCATATTGCTCTTGTTCCACCACTTTCCTCCCTCTCAGACTCCACACCACACACACATCACATCACCCCCATATCTACCTTAATCCACTCAGAGACCACTAAAGCCTTTCCTTTCTTTGACAATTATTTGAAAGTCTACTAGGTACTCAGCACTATTATGCCTTTTCCTATCCTTTTCTTACCTTTCCAGATATCACTACTAAATTTAATTTCTACAGCATATACTTTACAATCTGACAATCATATACAGCCTTGACTTGCATTTATTGTTCTTGTCTCCCGACATAGAGTTTAAATTACAAAGAGACAAAGGTAACATCTTGTCCTTATTATATAATCTCTCCTGGGCCTAACATTCCCATTCCTATCATACATTCTCATTACTTTTTGAATCAAATAAACTCCTTAACAACAGTACTCGTTTTTAGCTTCTTCACCTCAAGCAATTTTAAAAGGAAAAGAGGGAAACATCTCAAAACTGACATGTAGAAAAAGCAAGATATATAGGCCATAAAATTTATGACATTTGCCGCATTCTCATCTAAGAACTAGGACACATGAAGACAAGTGAATTAAAACACTGCTGAAAAATATATGTGATTATGGTCCGGCGTGGTGGCTCACGCACTTTGGGAGGCTGAGGTGGGCAGATCATTTGAGGTCTGGAGCTTGAGACCAGCCTGACCAACATGGTAAAACGTCTCAAAAAAAATAAAAATAAATTTAAAAAAGAAAAAAACAAGAAAAATATATGTGATTTATGGGACCAATAAAGCTATAAGTGATACACTGCTTCAAAGGCATTGAAACTTCAGGTAAAGCACTTTTGGATAAGTGTGCTAACCTGAACTAGCATTAAGTAGATTTGACATACAAGCACTACTTCTCACTTATTTAATTCCACATCTTCAACTAGCATAGTATCTCAAACACACAGAGAATCCCACTGATCAACATATATGGACTAAATCTAGAAAAAAATAACTAGATCACACTTATCAACTATTCTTATATCCCCCAAATAGCTGAAACTTTATTTTAATGTGGAATTACTACACAACTGAGTAAACTTAACTTATTTTCTGTAAATAAAGTCACCTTTAACAATAAGTGACTTTGTTAACAAAGCAGATCTCAAATATGTCACTACAGAATTCCAAGTGAGGAGAGGGTAACACTATAATCCCAAATGTTAACAATTGTATTTATACCTTATATGCTTCTTTATTTGTTACCAAATGGGTTTACAAGAATGTCCGCATAAAGTGAATTATATTCTCCTGTTAAAGTAATCTGCTTTTTCCAAAACCCATAAATTGGAATATATGGTGACGTAATCTGAACATTTTAGAGCCCAATGTTAAAGACTATTGTATTCAACTGAATTCTAGTACTTTTACTCATTTTTCTGAGTTAATCTTTTAAATTATCCATTTGTTTTCCTCATTAGCAAAAAGAGAGGAAAACTCCCATTACCAAATAAGCTTCAAAAGATAAATATGCATAAATGCTGAAATTCATCTTTAGTACAAGTCAATGAATCACAACAGGAAGAGTTGACTGGCTGGGTGCAGTGGCTCATGCCTATAATCTTAGCACTCACCTTGGGAAGCCAAGGTAAGGGGACCATTTGAGGTCAGCAGTTCAAGACCAGCCTGGCAAACATGGTGAACGCCATCTCTACTAAAAATACAAAAATCAGCCAGATGTGATGGCAGTCACCTGTAATCCCAGCTACTCAGGAGGCTGAGGCACAAGAACTGCTTAAACCCGGGGCACGGAGGTTGTAGTGAGCCGAGATCACACCATTGCACTCCAGCCTGGATGACAGAGCAAGACTGTGCCTCAAAACATAAAAATAAATAAATAAATAAATAAATAAAATAAAGTATTGAATACAAAGAAAGATATATGAGATAGCTTTCTAAGGGAGATGGCTTATTATAATCAGACTGTAGACTATAAACTCACTTGGTTAATACTGTTTTTGTGAGACAGGGTCTCACTGCCGTCGCCCAGGCTGGAGTGCAGTGGTGCGATCTTGGTTCACTGCAACCTCCAGGACCCCCCTGCCCCTACCCCTTTCAAGTGATCCTCTCACCTCAGCCTCTGGAGTAGCTAAGATTATAGGCACACACCACCATGCTCAGCTAATTTCTGAATTTTTAGTAGCAACGGGGTTTCTGCATGTTGCCCAGGATGGTCTCAAACTCCTGGGTTCAAGTGATTTGCCTTCCTCAGCCTCCCAAAGTGCTGGGATTACAAGCATTAGCCACTGCACCTGGGTGAGTTAATGTTTCAACTGTACCTATCCTGTATTTTATCAGACTAAGTACTTATGTCAGCCTTCCTGTCCCACTCTTGCTTAACCACATTACATGAGAACACAGAAACAGTCAGCTCTTTCAAGTTATAGCCTTCCACGCAAATTAGCTCTGAAAAACCCATCTTCTAAATAAAAACATGAAAATAAAACCTGTGATGTGATTAAATGTTAAGACATGGTTTCTCTTTTTATACATAAATAATTTCAGATCTCTTTCCATCAAAAATAACTGCTTACTTTTATGTTAATATTAAATATGCATCTGAAAACAATTTTATTATTTCATGTTTCACAAGTACGTTTTCTTTTGTTATAAAAAAATATGCATGGGTTGCTTTCTATTTTAGTAACATAGCAAGTAAAGCAATTCAGCAAGTTTCTAGCATAAGTTACCACCTGACAAAAATCAAAACACGTTAAAAAAACAATTCAGTACTCTTATGAAACAAAAGCTTAAATGCAATAAAAATAGCCATTGTTTATTTTCTGGTTTTGGTGAAGAGTTTAAGCATTTTTTTTAATTGCAATTAATGTTTGAGGTATAGAAAAAGGTTTCAAGTCAACTAATACAACTACAAGCAGGGTAAAAGCTATCCATACTACCTTTAAGGAAAAAAAAAAAAGACATGAAACACATATTCTTAGGAGGCAAAGCCAAATGATAATGTAGGATGACTGCGAACTACAATGCACTGAATGAACTACTATTCATCATTTCATACAGAAAAAGGTTAAAATAAACTGCAAAAGGCTATCTGTGTGCTAGCAAAAGGTTGTAACAGTGACTGAATAATCATGGTACATCCAGCTTCCAAAAGTTCTAATTATGAAGTTTGATCTAAAAGATCTTAATAATGGGCTAGACATGGTAGCTCCCATCTGTAATCCCAGCACTTTTGGAGGCTGAGACAGTAGGGTTGCTTGAGTCTAGGAGTTTGAGACCATCCAAAGCAACATACTGAGACCTTATCTCTACAAAAAAAAATAAGCAAAATTAGCCAGGCGTGATGGTGTGCACCTGTAGTCCCAGCTACGTGGGAGGCTGAGGTGGGAAGACTGCTTGAGCCCCAGAGGCCAAGGCTGCAGTGAGATGACATGGTGCCACTGCACTCCAGCCTGGGCAAGAGAGCAAGAACCTGTCTCTAAATTAATTAATTAATTAATTAAAATAAAAGGTTATAATGAAGATCTCTGTATACTGCTCTGGAATTATCTCCAGAATGTACTGTTAAGGGAAAAAAGCAAGAAACAAAACAGTAAATTCAGTATGCTACTTTGGTGGGGGGCGAGGGGCAGTTTAGGGGCAGGAAATACCATATAGATAGACAGATAGATAGATAGATAGATAGATAGGCTTATATTTTCTTTTTATTCTTTTTTTTTTTTTTTTTTTT
>CAUYLG010057549.1:0-65038 GCA_963573385.1 Cacajao melanocephalus
ACACACACAAAAAAAAAAAAAAAAAAAAAAAAAAAAAAAAAAAAAAAAAAAAAAAAAAAAAAAGAAAAGAAAAGAAAAGAAAAGAAAAAGTAAAAAAGAAAGATAAAAAAAAGATTTGTCTCACAAAAGGTTAAAGGAATAACTTACAATTACAAATTTTGTAGAGAAACTGATTTAAGAAAAGGGAAGTCTGGGCCTAGAGTCAGGAAGAAGCATATGTGAAGTTTGGCCAAGCTGAGAGACATATTAAGGCCATCTTGTTCTACAGACTACGGGGTGCTTCAGTCATCAAGCCCTTTCCTTCCTCTCTTCTCTAGTTTCTCACCACAGGGAACTATGTATTTTGCCTCTGTGTCATCATCACTATGTCTGTGGAACTCATTTTTATGTAAGGGTGTCTTTGCAATCTCCCTCCAGACCAATCTGTGGTTTGTTGACTGCTACTAGGAATCTGGTCTGGGGCTAGGAGCCTGGAGCCAGGAGATTCTTGCTCATTTGGAAAGGAAGTCAAGGGAACCTGACATTCCCTACCCTCAGCTGCCAAACAAGGTCTTTAACAGAAAAACCTTCTTCACTTTGAAGAGACAGAAACCAGCCAAAATACAGGTTAGAGTGAAGGAAGTTCAGCTTAATTCAGTGATTTTAATGAACCTGAGAATTAATGCTGTTGGTGGAATCCGTGGGCATGGAAGCAGGGGAGGTGGAATATTGTGCCAATCATGTCCATCTTCCCCATGATTATAAAATTTAAATGTTCTTTAGCTAGACCTATGAGTACCTTCTAAATGAAATACTTTAATATATTTATTTGGTTGGGGTAAACTTTTATATACCAACTGTATTAGTCTGTTCTCACACTGCTATCAAGAACTGCCTGAGACTGGGTAATTTATAAAGGAAAGAGGTTTAATTGACTCACAATTCCAAATGGCTGAAGAAGGCCTCAGAAAACTTACAGTCATGGCAGAAGGGGAAACAAACCTGTCCTTCTTCACATGATGGCAGGAAGGAAAAGTGCGACCTAAGAAGGAAAAGTCTCTTATAAAACCATCAGATCTTGTGAGAACTCACTCACTATCATGGGATTAGCAGCATGGGGGTAGCCGCCCCCATGATTCAATCACCTCCCACTAGGTCCCTCCCATGACATGTGGGGATTATGAGAACTACAATTCAAGATGAGATTTGGGTGGAGACACAGCTAAACCATGTCACCAATTAAAGATACTTGATGGGACAATGACAGCTTTTAGGTGTACTTTTTCAACAGATTTTAAACCTCTGCATATTTGTGAGTTAGTAAATGCCTATTTTCGGTGCTTTATTCAGTATCCCTTTCCTTATACTAACTTTCCTGGCCTTCCAAATAAGATATTAGCATCTAAGTTCTCTGTGCTCACAGGTAAACTTGGCCCAGATAAACTTCACGTTTTATTTATTTGTCTAACAAATATTTGTCAGAGCTGACATTGTGTCAAATGCAATGAGACACTGCAGATACAAGAGTGAGTGACAAAACTTAGATGAATCTTGCTTTCAACAAGCTCACAGTGAGTGGATAAGGCACGTGTTTAGCAAATAACCACATAAACAAGTACAAATGCATAACTGTCGTGAACTGTGAGGCACTGATACTTAGCAAAGACTTGTGTTAGTAACGTAAGTCCAGGGAAAGCTTCATTGGGAATCTGGCTTATAAAGCATGAATGGTAGTTAGCTAGGTGAAGAGACCCAATAGGTAGGAATGACTAAAAATACATCAGTCTAGCTGCTGCATAGGCAGTGAGAGAATATGCAAGTCATGAAAAGCTTGGATAGGATGAAGGAGTGAGCTCATGTGACAGGTGACCAGAGTAGAGGTAAATGAGAGGCTACTGAGTTGGCCCAATCTAGAAACAATGATATTTTACTCAGAATGTTAGTGGCTGAATTTTCATTTGCTACATGAGTTTCAACCATCAGTGAGGAAAAAGTGTTCATAAGATATTTTCTCAGGGATCAGAAAACCAAACACTGTATGTTCTTGCTTATTAAGTGGGAGCTGAACAATGAGAACACATGGACACAGGAGGGGAAAAATATACACTGTCGGGGGGCGGGGGAGGGAGAGCATCAGGAAAGATAGCTAATGCATGCTGAGCTTAATACTTAGGTGGTGGCTTGATAGGTGCAGCAAACCACCATGGCACATGTTTACCTATGTAACAAACCTGCACATCCTGCACATGTACCATAGAACTTAATAAAATAAAATAAAATAGATGTTTGCTTAAAAGTACAAATCCGCATCACATCTGATCCACTCTTACAAATCGCCCGTGATTGAAATGTTTATTTGTTTTTGCCACCCTGGACTCCAAGTTTTCATGTCCTGTTAGGTATGTGGTAATCAGTTGAAATGCCTTGGTTATAGGATTGCCGGTACTAGATACAGAAATATTGCTAGGCTTTCTATCCATAGTGTTATTAAATCAGAGCATGATTCAAGTTCATATTCCTTCAGAAGTACAATTTATTAACAAAAAAATCATGGCCCAGAGGAAGGACTCAATAGAGAATAGAAGGTATTTACCAATTTCCAGGAATTTGCTTTGTTTTATTTTTGACAGAAGTTAGTTGTTATCTATTCCTAGTCTTTGCTAAGAAGCCATGTGGAATCAGGAGTTGAGCCCCTTCAGAGGCTGAGGTTTGCTGCTTCTGTGTACTTCCCTTCCAAACAAATGAGGTTGGGAAAACAAGTTGATCTCCAGAATGACAAACCCTTCAGATGCTTCCTTCCTTTTTATATCTGCATTTCAGACCCAAAAGAGCTAAATTAGATAATTTATTAATAGTTAAATTTCAGGTATCAATTCTGATGTAAGTAATATTTTGTGGAAATATCTCTTATATTTGAATTATTCTAACTGGCCAAATGAAGTGGATCCTTCCCCTTAATTACTGATTGGTAAGCTTTATCTTAGTTTAAGCTTGAACAAGACAAGTGGTTTGGCCATTTTTACTAAATTATATTCATGCAGCCATTTAAAAGTTGTCAATACACAATGAAAATAAATCAGTGAAATTGATTGTTAATACTGACAACAGGGATTATGTAGCATGCATACATTGTATATTGCTATATTAACTTGACTTTGAGAGGTAACAGAATGGGAGTGACACAGAGCTTGGCAGAAAGAGGAAATGAAGTCATTCTTTTTTTTTTTTTTTTTTTTTTTTATACCGAGTTTTGCTCTGGTTGCCTTGCTTGGAGTACAATGGCGCAATCGCAGCGCACTGCAACCTCTGCCTTTTGGGTGATTCTCCTGCCTCGACCTCTCAAGTCCCTGGGATTACAGCTGCTCGCCACTATGCTCAGCTAATTTTTGTATTTTTAGTAGAGAAGGGATTTGACCATGTTGGTCAGCCTGGTCTCAAACTTCTGATCTCAGGTGATCTACCTGCCTTGGCCTCCCAAAGTGCTGGGATTACAGGTGTGAGCCACCGCACCTGGCCACAAAGCTCTTCTTAAAGCCAGTGTCATGAGGAGGTAGCAAAACTGGGAGGAATGGCTTTGTTATAGCCACAGAAACTGAATCGTTAAGCACTGGAGCTCTCAGATGAGACAAAGATCTTTCTGTCCCACTTTTAAAGGGAGCAGAAAGCGACTGCATGTCAATGATCAACTGAATATCGGCAGCAACAATGACAGGCTGGGGATTCTGGTGGGTTTTAGATTTTTGCATTACCCCAGAAAATGCCTGCAATTATTAAGCCTACTGAGTGGCATGGGGATCCAGGGAGACAGAGAGATGAAAGAGAGAGAGATGTTCAATATAAATAAAGAAATAGTGTTTATTGTACACTTATCAAATGTTAGGGGCAAAATTTTTTTGATTGAAATCTAATAATAGCTTTTATGCTCATTATGTAAGATACAGACTAAGGTACTAAGTGATCCACTATTGTCTCTTCCTTCTCATACCACCTATATGTTCTCTCTCTCTCTCTTACTCCTTCTTATTTTATCTCTCTCCATCCTTTCCTCCATAATATTGAACAGGAGCAATTGTACCTGTTTATAGTGTACACAGGTCATCATGGGTGTTTTCAGGTGTGGGCACTATTTCCACCTCCCTTGCTATGTGCAGTGGTTAACATGGCAATATAGCAACAAATATTATGAAGAAGCCCTTTGGGATACTCTGGGTTGCCTTCTTATCTACATGCCGTATGACCAACCTATTGGGTGACTGTTTCCAGGTGTTCTTGAAACTCAATAAAATGCTTTTAAAATGTCATTGTAATGACAGCTGTCACTTTTGAATAACCCTATTCTGGCGATCCTGTAATCTTAGCTCTGTATTCCCCTCCTTAGGAATGCCCCTGTGATGGTTAAGGTGTCAACTTGATTGGATTGAGAGATGCCTTGAGGGCTGGTAGAGTATTGTTTCTGGGTGTGTCTGTGAGGGTGTTGCCAGAGAGGATTGACATTTGGGTCAGTGAACCGGGAGAGGAAGACCCACTCCCAGTGTCGTGTGCACCATCCAGTCAGTTTTCCAGCACAGCAAAAACAAAGCAGGTGGAAGAAGGTGGGGTAACATTGCTTGCTGAGTCTTCTGGCTTCCTTCCTTCTCCTGGATTGGATGCTTCCCCTGCCCTTGGACATGCAGGGGAAGGTTCTTCAGCCTTTGGACTCTTGGACTCAAACCAGTGGTTTACCCCTCAGCCTTCAGCCACAGACTGAAGGCTGCACTGCCTGGTTTTAAGGCTTTCAGACTCTGACTGAGCCACTACTGGCTTCTTTCTTCTTCAGCTTGCAGATGGCCTACTGTGGGACTCTTTCTTGTGATTGTGTGAACCAGTTCTCCCTAATAAACTCCCTTTCACGTATACATATGTCCTATTAGTACTGTCCCTCTGGAAAGCCTTGACTAACACAGCCCACAAGCATCGTGGCATTGAAATTACAGTTTCAACAGTGATTATTGCAATATTAACAGTTTCTGTTTATGAAGCGTTTACAATATGCCACATACGGGGCTACAATCTTTAAATGAATTAGGGCTTCCAGCCACCTGTACATTGAAAACCATCAATGACATCACATTGTTTTTAGGAGGAATACCAGTGGTCCCCAAGGCTTAACCTATTCTGGCCCCCAACTTTCAGGTCTCATTGTCACTCCTCTCTTCCTCATTTCTTATAATTCAGGCACACACCTAGCGTTATTTAAAAGCTCAGTTGCTCTACTGCCCCTGGACTCTTCCAACTGCTAGAACACTCTTCCTCATGAGAATGCATTCTTCCTTTCTCTCTTGCTTAAGTCTTATTAATTGTCATATGTTCTTAAAGACCATATTCCTTTTCCTTGGAGAACACATGTCAATTTACTATATGTCTACTGATGTCATTGTCTTTCTCTCCATTGGTACCAAAACTCCATAAGAAGGGGTGGACTCTACTTGTGTACATTATTGCATATGAGCTGACATTATCTGACATACAATACAGGATCAATATGAGTACTGAATAAATAAATGAATGAATGAATTCTGTTTTGCCAAGGCTTATATCTATTTTACATTAGGACTTAACTCTTTATAAAGAAACTTGTTTCTGTGGCAGCATTTTTTTTTTTTTTTGACCAACCTCAGAGGCATTTGGAACCCATTATAGGGGTCAATGAGTGACTCAATAACTCTGAGAGACTAGACATGTATCCATCTCCCCAAGGTCCTGGTCACTTAAAACACTGTTAGAAGTTGCCCTATACAGTTGTAATCCAATTGATCTATGTGCTATCTCTTAGACTTTGAACAACATTGTGGTCTTATCCAAAGGGAAAAAAGGGTATTGATATTTATCAAGGGCCTACTTTCTTTCTGGAACACCATTTGGTGCCTTTCATACATTCAGTTGGAATAACCACTAGTGACAGAATAATAATTAAAAATAGAATAATAATTATAAGGCGTTTTAGAAATATTAACTACATTAGAACATTTCTTAGCAGATTGAGGTTTTGAAATATTTGATTGCACCTGCATTGCTTAGTGAGATAATTTGCTCCTCTATAGATAATCTTTGTAAAAATATAAAAGATTTTTGGCAATATCATTCCCTGGAGAAAATCTGATAAACTTCAAGTTATTACAAATTGTCCCCCAAAAGATCAGGTGTCCTCATTATTGTTAAGCCATTTTCTGCAGTTTCAAGATTGTGTAAGAAAACAAAAGTTTTATTAATTCACGTACTGAACAATTAACAATTAGTTTCCAGTAAAGTTCTCTCCCCACCTACCTTGAACATCTATCTCTGTCCATTGCCTTCATTATTTGGTGGTCATTGCCTGTTGATACTTTAAGAGGTTGTGACTTTTATTTAAGTAAAATGCTAATCAATTGAAATGGCAAACTTTGAGGAAGATGAAGGGTTTCCAAAAAAAGAAGAAAGTAATGTTGGAGAACTCTTTGATCACATGTCAAACTACCAGCAAATGAGTCTAGCAGAGTGAAAACAGTTAATGTTGGAAGAAGAGAAAATCCATGAGGACTATAACATGCTAGGTGCCTCAAAGAGACAGATCTGAGAATCAAAGAATTAAAGGGAGTGCTGGCAAAATTGATGAGGCTGTTTATGAGGCTTTTTATGAGGCTGTTTATAATCTTGTGACAAAAGGGCCATGTTTGCATACAATTTTGAAGGGAAAATTACGATCTATTAATCATCACTTAATTCATTATTTGTTTATTACCTAATTCATATTTACTTTAAAAATATTGACAAAATGAACTACTTTCCCTTACATTATTTTGAAAGAGAAATTCCCAAACATATTAACTTTATTCACCATTTAGTATGACACCTAGATCTCCTTGTAGTAAATTTACTTTACATGCCTTTTTCCAGGTTTCATGTACCCTCACACAAGGAAGACTACACTCAAGTCACTAGGTTTTATTCTTCCTTTCAAATGAGTTAAGTAAGCTGTTCCCCTGATTTTTTTGCCCACTCTCAAGCATCCTTACTAGTCCTATATAATTAGTTTTTAAGGTTAAAACTTAGATCATATCTTCACTTTTCCTGCTTCATTTTTTTATATATGTTCTTATTCATTCTATGGAAAGTATCTTTGACACAATAGAAATACTGAGGAAAATGTTATTAACATTTTGCACGTTTCCTCTGTATGACGAATGACTATGATCTATAAGAGCTGGGTGTTATTATGGTTGTATATCATTCCTGCATTGCTATGAAGAAATACCTGAGACTTACAAAGAAAGCAGGTTTAATTGGCTCATAGTTCTGCAGGGTGTACAAGAAGCATAGAACTGGCATGTGCTTCTAGAGAGGTTTCTGGAAGCTTACAGTCACAGCAGAAAACAAAGTGGGAGCTTGCATATCACATGGTGACAGCAGAATCCAGAGAGGGGAAAATACAATAGACTTTCATACAACCAGATTCTGTGAGAACTCACTATCAACTAGGACAGCACCAAGAGGATGGTGCTAAACCATTCATGAAAAACTGACCCCACGATCCAATCACTTTTCACCAGGCCCCACCTCCAACACTGAGAATTAAATTTCAACAAGAGGTTTGAGTGGGGACACACATCTAAACTATATCAGTTGTGATAACAACTTCTCTAGTTACGGTGTTCTCTGAATACTGAATCTCTTTCTTGGATATTTTCATAGTGATCATGTGACAAAACTGCAACTAAATATATATATTACCTGATTCTTATGAAGTCACTACGTTTTTTTCACCTTTGCACAACAGAGAGACTAACAGTGTAACAGAATGCTGGTCAGATCACTGATCTGATAATTAACACAAGTGAAGTGAATGTACCTTTTTAATCACTATTTTGAAGCACTGTTGATTCATTTATTTTAAGCATTGAAGTAAAAATTGAAAATATTCAGGTTATATTAAATCCATGAGTCAGCATGAACACAATATATGGGCCAAGATTTTCCTTAGAGAAAAACGACTTCAATGGGTTCTTAATTTATTTTTATCTGAGTTTTATTTTTGGTTTGAATTACCCAGATAAATAATTTATTTGTCTATGTAAATTAAGTGGAAGAATTATGTACTCAGAATGAAAAGAAATGGGTAAGTCTATTCATATATGCAGTCTACCAAAAGTAATTTACTGAATTCTTATTTTCTTCGTTCAAAATTATAGGTTTGTAGGACAAAAAGAAATAAGATACTTTATGTAATTTATATTAACACTGAAGTATAAAGAAGGGAAATAATTCTCTTTGTATCTTTGGAAGCAATATTAAATATTTTAAAGTTCATATCATATTATTTAACTCATTGTAGTATCTATGAAAAATACACTAAAGTATAAAAGGTACAAACTGAAAAAGACATTCTCGTACATTGATACCTTTAGTATATTCTGATATCTTATATAGGCAAGCATATTTAAAATGTATATGTAATATTATGCTTAATTAATAATTGAGAAAAATATCCAACAAAACTTTGGCATTCTGTATTATTATATATTTATTTTAAACAGTTGATTTTACTTTAATGCACTAATAGTTATAATCTACTTACAACTTTTTATATACAGTTTATCATTAAAGTCAAATTAAATATGAATAGACCATAATTTTTATGAGCTTCAACTTGCCACAAGAAAATTATTTTTTTCTGTTGCTTTAAATAAAATGATTGATTAATACAGTGATTGATTTAATGATGGATATAGACATACCTTATTTTACTGCACTTTACTACGATCTCGAGATACTGTGTTTGTTATAAATTGAAGGTATGTGGAAATTGTGCATTCAGTAATTCTATGGGCATCATTTTTTCAAACACCGTGTGTTCCCTTAATGTGTCTGTGTCATATTTTGAAAATTCTTGCAATATTTCAAAATTTGTCACTATTAGTATCACAGCTATTAAGGTGATCTGTGATTAGTGATCTTTGATGTTACTATTAAAATTATTTTGGGACACCACGCACCATGGCAATACAAGAAGACAAACTTAATCAACAAATGTGTGTTCTGGCTGCTCCACCGACTGGAAGTTACCCCTTTTCTCTTCCTCTCCTTGGGTCTCTGTATTCCCGAAGACAAAATAATATTGATATTAGGCCAATTAATGATTCTAAAATGGTCTGTAAGTCTTAAAGTGCAAGGAAAAGTCACACATGTCTCACCTTACATCTAAAACTGGATATGATGAAGTGAAGAAGGGATATTGAAAGCTAGGACAGGCCAAGAGCTAGGCCTCTTGCATCAAGCAGTTAGCAACATTGTGAATACAAAGGGAAAAGTGCTTGAAGGAAATTAAAAGTGTTAATCCAGGGAATACACGAATGATAAGAAAAAGTAACAGCCTAATTGCTGATATGGAGAAAGTCTAAGTGTTCAGGTCACACAATCAAACCAACCACAACATTCCCTTAAGGCAAAACCTAATGCAGAGCAAGGCCCTCACTCTTTTCAATTCTATGAAAGTTGGGAGAGATGAGGAAGCTGCAGAAGAAAAGTTTGAAGCTAGCAGAGGTTTAAGGAAAGAAAGTGTTTCCATACATAAAAGTGTAAAGTAAAGCAGCAAGTGCTGATGTGAGAAGCTGCAGAAAGTTATCCAGAAGATCTAGCTAAGATCTCTAGTAAATGAAAAATTCTTACACTAGAACAAGATACCATCTAGGACTTCCATAGCTAGAGAGGAGAAGTCAATGTCTGGCTTCAAAGCTTCAGAAGACAAGCTGACTTACTTTTTAAGTGCTAATGCAGCTGGTGACTTTAAGTGGAAGCCAATGCCCATTTACTATTCCAAAAATTATAGGGCCCTTAAGAATTATGAACAATCTACTCTACCATGCTCTGTAAATGGAACAAAGCCTGGATGACAGCACGTCTGTTCACAGCACGGTTTGCTGTATATTTTAAGCCTACTGAGTCTTATTGCTTAGAAAAGTATTTCTTGCAAAATGTTACTGCTCATTGACAAAACACCTGGTCACCCAAGAGCTCTGATGAAGTTGTGCAAGAAAACTAATGTTGTTCTTATGCCTGCTTACATAATATCCATTCTGCAGCCCATGGATCAAGGAGTAATTTTTATTTTCAAGTCTTATGATTTAAAAAGTACGTTTTCTGCTGGCTTCGACAGTACGTTTACTTAAATCAGAATGATACAGAGAAGATAGCATGGCCCCAGCACATGGATGACATGAAAATTCTTGAAGCATTCCATATTTTAAAAAATTTAAAAAAAACATTTTATAAGGGTGTAGTGGCTATACATACTGATTCCTTGATGGACATGGGCAAATTAAATTAAAAATCTTCTAGAAAGAATTCACCATTCTAGATGCCATTATGAACATTCATGATTCATGAGGAGGTTGAAATATCAACATTAACGAGAGTCTGGAAGAAGTTGATTTTGACTTTCATGGGTGATATTGAGAGGTTCAAGACTCCAGTGGTGAAAGTAATTGCAGATGTGATAGAAATAGTAAGAAAACTAGAATTATAAATGGAGTCTGAAGATGTGACTAAATTGCTGCAATCTCAGATAAAACTTGAACTAATAAGGAATTGCTTCTTATGGATGAGCAAATAAATTGTTTTTTTTGAGATGGAAGCTACTCTTGATGAAGATGCTAAGAACATTGCTGAAATGACCACAAAGAGTTTAAAATACTTAATTGATAAAGTATTCTAAATGCATAAACTTAACTGATAAACCAGTAACAGAGGTTTTGAGAATTGATTCTAATTTTGAAAGTTCTACAATAGGTAAAATGCTATCAAACAGCAAAGTATGCTAAAGAGAAGTCTTTCATGAAAAGCAGAGTCAATCTATGGGGCAAGCATT
Source organism: Cacajao melanocephalus (assembly GCA_963573385.1). Classification (NCBI taxonomy): domain Eukaryota; kingdom Metazoa; phylum Chordata; class Mammalia; order Primates; family Pitheciidae; genus Cacajao; species Cacajao melanocephalus. Next base: position 10,859 of record CAUYLG010057549.1, read on the forward strand.
TTTGTTTTCTTATTTTAAGAAATTTGCACAGCCACCCCAATCTTCAGCAACAACCACCGTGATTAGTTAGCAGCCATCAACATCGAGGCAAGACCTGCCACCAGGAAAAAGATCAGAACTCGTTGAAGGTTCACATGATCATTACCACTTTTTAAAATATAGATTTTAAAATTAAGATATGTACATTGTAATTGGACATATAATGCCATTGCACACTTCATATACTATACTATAGTGTACACATAACTTTTCTATACGCTGGAAAACCAAAAAAAATTGTGCCTCATTTCATTATGATATTTATTATATTGGTCTGGAACCAAGCCTACAATATCACTGGGGTATATCTGCTTTCCATCTTGTTTCTCTAGGAATTTGTGATAGCTAACAGAAAAAAACATATATACAATAAAGTGGAAAAACGTGTAAGTTAGAACTCAGGGCTGAAAATAATAGAAATTATAGTAAGAGGTCAATAGCATGGTTAAGAACAACACAGATATTCAGGTCATAAACTTCTACACTGTTGTTATAATTGAGCTTTGAATTTGTTTCTAGGAATTCTGGCATCTGAAGTGAAATATGGACATGGGCAATTATATAGACATTATTTTTTCTTAAGGAAAAGTAAAAAAGATATTTAGATGTGAATGATAGACATGTTTTGCTGTACCAGAAAATTTTAAGTGCTTCCAATTTTGTTTTGGAGGTTTATTATAATTATTTTTTTAAATAAACCCAATGCAGTGTTAAGTACAATCAGCTGCATATCATTTTATTCTTGGCTTTATCTCTAAATAGTTGTGTGATTTGAGTAATTCATTTTTTTCTTGACTTTGGTTTCTTCATCTGCAAAGGAAGGGGTCTGGGTAAGATGACCTGCATTCAAGTCCTTTGTAATTCTAATATCCCGTATCCAATGGGTTCCCTTTTCCCAGCACAGAGAATAGCACTTGCTGTTTAAAAAGGTAGGTTTGCCTTTTTATAATTGTTCCTATATTGCATAGGTGAGTCTCTTCTTAAGAAGAAATAACTTTAAGTTAGGAAGTCACCTGTCAATTATGCCAAATGCTGCTAAGAATTAAATAAGAGGACTGATCAGTTTGGTTAGTTTGAGAGTGATCACTCAAGAAATGAAAAGCTAATTTCAGAGTGGAAGAAGTATCAACTTCCTGATGTCCTGAGTATCTACTTCCTAGCATGTCTCCTTACATCCTTTGATTTGTGGCCCCAGCTGTACCCACTGTGCACTTGGACCTACACACCGTTAATATAAGGAAGGCAGGAAATGGGTCTTTCTTGCTCTATTGAGAGTCTTGAAGGTGTCAGAAGACAATGTCTGCTCAATAAATGTTGCCTGACAATTGACTCTTGAATCTTCTTCTTACTCCTATTGACATGCTACCGCAATCAGTGTTTGGTCAACCCCTGTGCAGCACAGATGCATCTAACGTGAGATTTAGGATCTAATGTCATTGTTTATCTTGAAAATTTTTGGAGTCAAAATAATCTTTTAAAATTTCTTAAGAGGCTTATAAATTATGGTGTGTTCGATTTTGTAAAAAAATCATATAAAGTTATGCCTGTATATATCCTGTATAAGAATGTATAATGTATAATAAATGTACAAGTTACATATAAGCTTACTATATATTTAATCATATGAGGATGACAGAGAAATGAAAGAATTAAAAGAAGGAAAATGATCATGTAGCATTGCACTTGTAAGAGTTAAAAGTGTATATGATACAACACCATTCCATCCCTAAACAGCAGAAGCTTGTGGACTGTGAAACGGGCATTGTGTGAATTGATGACAGGATAAATGTGATTCCCAGTTCACATGCCTTGTCCCAAGGAGGAGAAGCCTACAGGCCATGGCATTTATTGTTATTATCTGGAGTTGGTCCACAAGGCAAACTTTCTGACTGCTTGCACAACTGATCAGGGTGAGACTCATTTCTTCCTTTTTCCAACCTCGTCTTCATATCAATACATCCAGGAATATGTTGTTAGGTAGTGATGAGGGTCTTTGGAATTCTAGAGCAAAAATAGAGTTCTGTGAGATCTTCACAAGCCAGTGAAAAGCCCATCTGATCACCTGCCATTTCAACCCTGAAGGCAGCAGGGTCAGGCAGGATGGGCTAGGTTATATGGCAATATAACACAATTCCAAAATCCCAGGGGATTAAGACCGCAAAGGTTTATTTCTATTTCTTACTCATGCTACATGTCCATCATGGTTTGGCTTGGGGCTCTGCTCCAAGTCAACCTCATTCCGTAACTCAGGCTGTTGGAACAGCCACGATCTGAAATCTGTTAGTCACCATGGCAGAAAGTAAGAGAAATGAAGCACGTCACACATGAGATCTTTAACACTTACGTTGGAAGAGACACATATCCCTTCTGTGCACTTTGCATTGGCCAAATCATATCGTGTCACTATTTCTTACATCAAGGAGAAGAGCAAGTACAATCCTGCCCTATGCTTAGGAGTAAAATTGGAAAACTTGCTGAATAGCACTGATAAGAATTGCAATAAACATGTGCCAAAGAGTGAATTTTGAATGGCTTCCAGGTCCTTTCTGATCTGGTTTCGTGTTCTTGAATAATCTTCAGGAGTTGCCTCAGCTCAATCACACTGAATTACTCACATTTCGCAGAGGAGGAACAAATAGTCTTGTCCCTTTTCTTTTTTTATTTAATAAAGAAAGAAAGAAGGAAACAAGGAGAAAGAAACAAGAAAGAAGTTAGTCCTAGTAGAATTTCACTTGTCATTTGATGGCCAGCATGATCAGTTCTTAGTTCAATTAATGCCTGTGGTAGACTGAATAATGAACTCCCTCAAAGATGTCCATATCTTAATTCCTGAAACTTGTAGTATATGTGACATTACATGACAAAGAAAAATCGAGGTTCAAGATGGAATAAAGCTTACTAGCCAGCCAATCTTAATATAGAAGGATTATGCTGGATTATCTAGGTGACCCTGATGTAATCACAAGATTTATTAAAAGTGAAGGAGGGATGCAGAAGAGGAGGTCAGAAGTCAGATGATGTGATGTGAGAAAAGGACTCAACCCTCCAAAGCTAGCTTTATAGATAGAGAAAGGTGGTTATGAGGCAAGGGATATAAGCAGCCTCTGGAACCTGGAAATGGCAATGAGACCCTTTCTCCTGTGAAACCTCCAGAAAGAAATGCAGCCCTGGCTGCACCTTGATTTTATCCCGGTGAGTTCTATGTCAGACTTCTGACTTACAAAACTGTGAGATGATACATTTATTGTTTTAAGCCACTAATTTTCTGAAAAATTTTAAAAGCAGCAATAGAAAAGCAATATGATGCCTTTATGATGTTTTGAACTAACTTGTACTTCTAAAACCATGGATACTCTAACAAGCTCACACACTATTTCAATAATTTGGCTATGTAATATGTAGTTAAAAGGAGGCACATTGGTCTGCATGTTATTTTTATATTTTAGAGAAAAACTCTCTTAAATTAAATGGAAGAAAATGTCACCTCTTCTATCTCAAGCAGAAATGTGGCCCTACGTGCAGGTAGAGGCTTTAGTGTCTGAATTCTAGCTATATTGGGAACAGATACAAACTTTCTAATTCACATGCTTAACTTTGTTGGCTGTCACTCTCTGTGTTTCCATTGCTTCCTGTGGCTGTGTCAAAGTCTCTTATAGCATCCACCCATCTTTGTAGCTGCTTTTGATTCAGAGACCATATTTTGAGAAAGACTGAATCAAAAGACATTCAGGGAAAAAAAAGTGATATGTTGAGATTACATAGTAAGATAATCACAGGGAGGAACCTTTTTTTTTTCTCATATGCTTCAATGACTTACTTAGAATATGGTGTCAAAAATGTCTGAAATAAACAAAGCTATGTGGCATGAGAAGGTCTTGGAAGACTGCAGAGTGGGAATGTACAGACATCAGAAAACAGAGAGAAACAGTGATGGAGTTGAACTTTGAGTTTGAAATCCTAGATTTCAAATTCTGGCTCTGTTACTACTTGAGTAACCTTTGACTAGTCATTTGACTTTTCTCAGTCTTGGTTCCTCATCTTTAACATGGGAATAAAACACTGACCTCCAGTTTCCATTTGGTGATAGTATTATTTTACATGGATTTTTTGGCTTTTAACAGAAAATTAGAAGCCCTATGAAAAAGCAAGGAAAAAAGAAAAACACTTCCAAGGGATGAAGCAATAAACAGAACCAGACCTGGGTATGGCACAGATGTTGGAACTATTTGGCAGGGAATTAAAAATCATGATTATAATTTTAATGGTTCTGGTGGAAAAGGTAGACAGCATGCAAGCTCACATGAGTAGTTATAGCAGAGAGATAAGAACTATAAGATAAAACTAAATAGAAATGCGAAAAATGTAAAACATGGTAAGAAGACAAAGAATATCTTTGATAAATTTATCAGCAGAATGGACTCAGGCAAGGAAAGAATCAATGAACTTAAAGACAGGTCAATACAAGTTACCATCTGAAAAAAACAAAAATTAGAAGAGAACATCCAAGATCTATATTCTAAAATATGTGCAATTAAAATTCTAGAAGGAAAAGAAAAAAACAGAACAGGATAGTAAAAACATTTGAAGAAATTATAGCTGAGTGTTTTTTCAGAATTAATAACAGGCATGAAGTCACTGATTCAAGAAGCTCTTTGGACAGAAGACATTAATACCAGGCAGAAACTTGGAACTATGCAAACGAAATGTCAGAAATGGAATAAATGAAGGTATTTTTTCATATTTCTAATTGTTCCAAAAATATCTGGCAATTTAAAGCAAAATATAGCAGGTGTTTATGGCATTTATAAAAATAAAATATATGATATTAGCACAAAGGATGAGAGGAGATAATTTAGAATGTATACTTGTAAAAACCTCACACTGGTTGTGAAGCAGTATGTTAAAATTTGAAGACAAGTGCTGCTTAATAAAAAGAATCTTCTAAATCCTAGAGCAACCACACATTTTTTTAAACAAGAGTTAAATAATAAATCAGTAATGTAAAATAGAATCATAAAAAAATTCTCATTTAACCCAAAGCAAGGCAGAAATTTTAAAAAAGAATAAAAACAGATGACACAAGTAGAAAATAGCTAGTTGGCAGACTTTAATTTATCCCTATCTGTATCTTAACAAATGTGAATGATCCAACACATCAATTTTAAAAAAGAAATGTTTAGAATAGATAAAAAGGTAAGATATGATGCCCTATCTATAAGAAGCAACTTAAATTTGAAGAGATAGATAGCTTTAAGAAAATAAGGGTAGAAAAAAATAAATCAAAAGGAAGAAAGGGTATCTATGCTAATATCAGCTAAAGTCAACTTTATGTCTGAGTTATGTGAGCTATTCACCAGTATTAATTTAAAAACCTATCATAAAACAATCATATTTAGAGGAGTTCATTTAGTATGATGGAAAGCTATTGCTACAGACTAACTATTTATTGTACTTCATAATATTATCTCAAGCCTGACATCCTTTTTAAATGTTTGAAGTAGTTTTTATATTTCCTAGGTAATGACAATAAATCACACAGTAGGTAAGCATTTTGCCTCAGAGTAGATAACCAATCACTAATATGTGACAGAACCGGGATCTTAATTATTGTGCTGTCTTCTTTACAAAAGAGTTTCTGTAAGCATACTGCTGCTTTCCACCTCTGGGGGAACATTAAAAACAATACAACCCAGTTCTCTAAGAAAAGCTTTCTTTTGGTTGGGTGTGTGTTGCTTCAGTTCTTTTAAATGCCTTGATTTCACCCCCTCTTTTAAGAGAGTAAGACATTTATCCATGTCATACCCAAGGGAGAGTCCCTGCTACAAAACAGGTTGTGACATTATAAAAGACTAAAGCAAGAAGGACCTAGAAGAGTATATCCAAGATACACGTCAGTCTATTCAGGACGAGGTGAAGAAGTAACAGGTCAGGTAACTTGCCCAGGCAGTCTCAGTCATTAATTTCAGAACAGGAGTAAGCACCAGGTTTCCAAATATCAAATACCGGGTTGGGCGCATGGTTCACACTTGTAATTCCAGCACTTTGGGAGGCCGAGTCTGGTGGATTATTTGAGGTCAGCTAGAGACCAGCCTGACCAACATGGTAAACCTCGTCTCTACTAAAAATACAAAATTAGCCAGGGGTGGCGGCGGGCACCTGAAATCCCATCTACTCGGGAGGCTGAGGCGGGAGAATCGCTTGAACCCGGGAGGTGGAGGTTGCAGTGAGCCAAGATGGCACCATCGCACTCCAGCCTGGGCAACAAAGCAAAACTCCATCTCAAACAAACAAACAAACAAACAAAAAACACAAATATTAAATACATCACTTTTTCCTCTTCCCCCTCTTTGCAATTACTTGTAGCTGTAACTCTGTAACACCGAGAAAGACCTCAATTCAAAGGAGATGAGTAGCACCAGCCAAAGGAGGTCACTTGTAAACTAAAATGTTTCCTAATCATTCATTCACGAGATGATTGTAAGGTCCCATTTACCAGATGATGAAGCAAGGTCCCAGAGAAGTTGCCAGTAACTAAATTGTAGTTTTAATGTTGCTCTTTTAAGCATTTTTTTTTTCTGATTGGGAATTTCCTTCAGAATTCCAGTCTCTTCATCAAGTATCCACAACCCAGCAACAACGTGGACCATCAGAGTTTGAAGCACCAGGACTTTCTAATTCCCAGTTTGTTTCTCTACAGGAAATTGTACCTCTTGGGCAGTGTTACCCTGAAAAGAGAGTGAAACTTGGAAAATGTGGCCACAGCTCAGAGCTGGCCTTGAGGACAGCAGAGATTCCATGATAGAGAATGAAGTTAAGCATATACTTAAGGCAGTATTTTGTCACTCAGCTTGTTAAGAGAAATGGATCAATCATTTCTGAACGTTTTTCATAGATAGGACAAAGAAGTGTAAATGTATTCTTAAGTTTCTCTTTTTGTATAAGTCTAAAATCAGTTAACTTTTCCATAAAAACCTGGTGATGGAAGATCATAGTCTACAGTATTGGGTTGTTTGTTCCATTTTTTAAAAAATCATTTTTTTTTCTCCTGGAACTAACATACTGAGAGGTAAAATCTTGAGATTCAGATGAGTTTTAGTGAAATGTGTCTGCATTAAACTTTGAATTGGCTGAAACAAAATGACAGGAAGCCTATATACATTATTACACTCAGAGAAAATAAATATAAATGATTTTGTCAAAAGTTTATGTTTGATGAGTTTTGATTTTATCATTTGAAGTGTCATATAAAAATTTTATTATTGAAATAGAATCCAGTAAATCAAACAAAAAGTGAAACAATATAGTATAATAATGCAAAGGTTCAGAAAATAAGGAACCCTCTTAACCTTCAAATTCAAGCTTAGAAATAGTCAAGGTGACAAATTATTTCTGTTTGCAAAAAAAAAATTATTTTTAGCACTTGTTGGCTTTAGAAGATGGCCTTCTTGCTTTTAGGCTGCCCCCATGTGTTCTACTGATATCAGTGTTTGTCCTAATTGTGTACCAGAATTTCTTCTTCCCTCCATTTAAATGAAAGTATGGATTTTTCAATCACTACACAAGAGAAAACTGGACTTGAAGGCAGAAAAATGTTGCAGATGACCTAGCTCCACTACATACAATTCGTATGGACTTTTAAAATACAATTATTTGCTTTATTTAATTTCCTTTTGCTTCAGAGTTTTCAGCTAGGAAATGGAGATAGTACTATCTGTCATAATTGACTCACAAGGATGTGATGATCAAATAATTTAATCTATTAGATAATACTCTATGACACCTTATTATACACACACTGGTTACCAATATAAAAGTGAAATTGACTTTTTTTTTTTCCCTGTAAGGGGAAACTACTGCTTAATACAATGTACTTTAGAACATACTGTATGGAAGTCCTTTGATTCTTTTTTTATATTTCTAATTTCTAATTTTGTGACTTAGCAAATCAAATAAATATTTCATAAAATAGGTGGCTAAAGAACCTCTAACAAAGCTTTTATATTAAAATAAATTTCCCCTTAAATTTTTTTTTCTTGAATTGGACTACTAGTTAGAAAACACTTGGATTCTGGGTCTGTACTGCAACTAACATGGAAACATTTAATTTCTGCACAGCTCAGTTCTCTTAGTGAAGATATCTTCCAGCTTTGATAACCAGTGATTTTAAGAAATCTATGATGTAATCTACATAATTTACTGTACATTTAAAAATGAAAATATTCTTAGTGAAAATGAATTGGAGTTTTCACTGAAGGAAGGGAATATAGTATAATAAAGAACCCTAAACATTTTCTTAAAAAAAAAACAACATGTTTTACAGTTTCTAAAGCATAATAGTCAAATTAAGTTTTAATATCAATCTTCACAGAATATGGCTTGATTGAAATTTCCATAATTTATGCTTGTGTTTAATAGAAAATTCTAAGAAAATGAAAAAGCCAACATAAAAACTATTCTATAATTAATGTTATTAAATCGTTTGGTTTTCTCTAATTATTAAATAGAATGCCTTAAATTGTTTTGTAATTCTTAAGAGAAACCACGATTTATAACCACCAACTTAATTTTATTAGATGCCAAACATGTTTTCAGATTGAACATCGCAAGTCTTGACCAGTAACAATTTGATAATTTCTGATCATTGCCGTTTTCTTGGAAAAGCTTGTGTAGAATATGCAATCACCAGTTCTTTGAAATGCAATGTTTTGTGGACAAGTAGCATGACTAATACATGATTTGTCTACACCATTAAAAATTTTTAATTTACTTTTGCATATCAATCCCTATGGCTTTCAATTCAGTCTTATAGAAAAGAAATGATGTTTCTTGTATTCAACGAAATAGACGATTGAATCAACTCATGTATAGGAGTTAATTTACAAGATTAAGAATGCTAATATAATATCCGAAATTACTACATTGATTTGTGGAAATTGATAAAAAGTCATGTTCAAAAAGTTTAGTTTGCTGTCTCTGATATTAAACCCATATTAACATTTTAATAGGCTACTACAAGATTCAGAGCAATATTATCACAGTTGCTTTGCTCTTTATAAGGTCATTTATAGCACTGAGACAGAAATAACTTTAATAAATTACTGGCATAATGTGTTTCTAGTATTTTAGAAAATGTTCCAGAATTTGAATAGAAATATAGTCGGGATTGAGGCACAGCTATATTCGTCTACAAAACCGGATTAAAGCCATCACTTTGTTATCAAAAATCTCTACTGGAAGATTAGGACCAGTCAATTCACCATTTCAATTCTGGTGACCGTTTGCCCTAGACAGCAGAATAGACGGATGAAGAAAGTGAGCCTCCAATTTACTTGACTTTCCAAACGCCTTAATGCCTTTGCTTAAATATCACTAGCAATTTTTTTAAGTTAAAAAAATCGGCAAAATGGAAAGACTTAGTGGTGGTCATTTGATCCTGTTCGGCTGGGGCAGGGGTCGGGAGGGTGGAGATAGAGACTTCACTTAATAGCTGCTTCAGCGGGTGCACGGAAACCACCGCGGGCCTTTTCTGAGCCATTTGCTACCCCCGCGGCGAAGGGATGCTTAAGGAGGAAGTGCCTGTGGAGCCGAGAAAGCGCTATTTCATCTCGGAAAACAAACAATTCAAGTCTCTAGATGGCAGCGTTCAGCGCCTTTGGAAAGCAGTCTCTCTCCTCCTCCGCCACCCCCACCTCCCTCCCCTCCCACCAGCATCTCGGCTCCTTGGCAATGTAGTATGACTACATGTGTGCCCTGGCCAGTGGATACCAGATTTTGCTGCTCTCCAAGAATCCGAACTTAAAGTGTTTATTCCAGGGCCTGCCTGGTGCTTTCCTCTAGAAACTACCTAGCTGGTTGCTTGGGGAAAAGAGGGAGTAAGGATGGCTGGAAGAGCCACTCTAAGCCGCTGCCTAGGAGAGGAGGGCAGCGCCGCAGCCGGGCACCCTCTCCCTGGGAGCAACAGCATCCTCTGCTCCTGGCACGAACGCTCTGCGCCCAGCGAGCGCGAAGAGCGCAAAGGCAACCTGCCCAACGCGGGGTTGGGGGGTGGTGAGAGCAGGACCAGCACCACCGCCCGATTTACCCAGACGTTTATGGGAAAGATATAAAATTCTCAGGTACTTAAATTTTCGCAAAGGACTGAGTTCAAAGGAGTGCGGAACAGAGGCAAAAAAGAAGAGAAAGAAACACACTTCGAAAAACACGTTACTGGCACCTGGCAGCTCCTAGAGTGGCGTCCCTGACCCTCCTCCGGTGCAGGGGACGAGCAAAGCCAAAGGTGTTAAAGAAGGAACTCGCAGACTGGCAGGGGGTGTGGGGGCAGCGGAGGACAGTGGGACTACCGGCGACCTAGGTCTTTTCTGTTCTGCTTTGGGGGTAGTCTAGGTGTGGGTCGGGGCTGAGGGGTAATCTTCCCCACCCCAGCAGCCCCAGACAATCGCTCAGGTCAGGATGGACGGAAAGCGGGGGTATTTGTCCCTAGCCTGGTTCCCTCCTGTTTTAGACCTTGGAATCTGTTTCCCCACAAGGTGTGAAACCTCTCCAGGTTGTGTCCGCGGAAAGTCCGGCTCCTGGCTCCAACCAGGGCAGAGCAGACCTCCGTCCCTGGGCCCTAGAGGAGGGCACCCGGCCGACCCCACTCGGTGCCGCTGCAGCGCGCAGGCCCCACTCAGCATCTCGCCCTGTGGGGCAGTTGACAAGGACCCCTGTAGCTCCAGCGAGGCTGGGCCGGACTTACTTGCAAGTGCAGTGACCCCTGTCTCTTCCCTGGGAGCCCCGTGCAAACCCAAGCACTCTGGGGCAAGTTGGTGAGCGACTCACAACGCGGAAAGGAGTTTGATCGACATTGTGTCGGTCAAAGAAAGAAGCGGGTCTTACCTTGGTACCGAGAGCAGGGAGTTGCCATCCATTGTTGATGGGCGCCTCGAGAAGAAAGACGCAAAGTGCAGGCGAAGGATAAGTCTGTGGTGCTAGGACCCAGCTCGCAGAGTGCCAGACTGGTGCGCGCCAGGAGAGAGAGGCGCGCAGGCTGGGAGGGCGGCGGTGGCGCCCACGGAGACTCGCTCCTCCCTGGCCCGCAAGCTCTGTGAGATGCGACCGCCCGATGTCCCCTCCAGCGGTCCTCTCTGATCTCGCAGGAGCACTTGGCCAACGCTTCCGCCTTTCTGCCCGGCTCCTGCCTCTTCCAGGGCGCGCCCCAGCCTCAGATGCTGGAGGATCCCGCTCTACCTCTCATTCCCGCCTGGAAGCATAGGTGACTCCGACAAAATTTCTCTTTCCCCGCCTGCCGTCAGTCTCCCCTCCCTCTCTCTCTGGCGTACAGCAGGTCTGAGCCCTGAAGTTGTTCACCCACTTTCCCACATTCACGCCCTCACTCCTGGCAACGCCCACACTCCCCACGGGTCGCGCGCCACTCCTCTGACTTTCTGACTCCATTTCATTTTTGTTTGTGGTCTACCATGTTGTTGATCACTCAGAACAATGGTCTCTTTGACCTCCAAGTCTTTTCCCTTTATTTGGACTTCCTCTCTTGGTTTTGGTTTTCACGTTTGTTTCTTTACCTCTTTTGGCTTAAGTGTGACTTAGTCTTCTCTCTCTTCTGTTAAAACGGTGTGCGCACACAGAAATCTCAAAACCCAGGACAGCGGCCCTCCATCTGAGGTCAGCACTGACAACCTGGGAGGAAGAGCTGTCACAAAATTCCTCAGTTGCCGGCTGGGTATCTCCCTCAGCAAAAAAATGACAGTTGTTTTAAGAAGAAAGACATTGACAGCAGCAAGTAACTGCTAAGATGAGGGCGCTGTTGAATCTGCTTCTTTTTCCAATTAAAAATCAAATTAAAAATAAAATTTGGGACTTACAAAAACATGAAGGTTGAGCCAATGTACTTTTACTTATTCCTTCTGGTAAGTACAACTAAATCCACCAGAGATTATCTATAAAACGGGCATGAGAAAAAGGTGGACAAAAGAATGCAGACCAGCGAGAGATCCCAGGACTCAAGGAATGCCATGATAATGGGTTCCTGAGGTTCTCCCAGACTTTGACTGAAGAAGATGACAACCCAGAAGTGTTAAGGGACAGAGACAGGAAAAGCCTTGACAAAGGACTCCTCTTTCTAGCCAAAGGATCAGGAAGGAGGCAGCCTAGCAAGACAGAAAATTTATGCACAATAATGGCTCCACTGTGGCCATTATAAAGTCCTCTTCCCATCCCACACATACAGGGGGCATTAAGGAAAAGTAGGAAGCCAGGACTTTAAAAAAATATTTTCTATTTCCATACGTTTTTGGGGAGCAGGTGGTATTTGGTTACATGAGTAGGTTCTTTAGTGGTTATTTGGGAGATTTGCACCCATCACCCAAGCAGTATTCACTGAACCCAATTTGCAGTTTTTTTATCCCTCGCCCCCCTCCCACAGTTTCCCTTGAGTCCCCACAGTCCACTACATCATTCTTATGCCTTTGCATCTTCATAGCTTAGCTCCCACTTATGAGTGAGAACGTAATGATGATTGGTTTTCCATTCCTGAATTACTTCACATAGAATAATAGTCTCCTCTTCCATCCAAGTTGTTGTAAATGCCATTAATTCATACTTTTTTGTGACTAATATTCCATCATATATATATATATATATATATATATATATATATATATATATATACCACAATTTATTTATCCACTCATTGATTGATAGGCATTTTAGCTAGTTCCATGGGAACCAGGACTTTTAATCTCAACAAGAAGTATCAGCACTGCTTCTTTACCTTGGTATCAATGACCTTGTACTTTCACACCCACAGAGCAGTAATCCACTGTGCACTGAGGCAGTGTCAGAGGAGTTGTTGTGGAGAGTCAAAAACCATAGTCCAGAAGTAATAAGGCCCTGTGTGTATCCCCTGCCCCCGACTCCCAATCACAGAAGGCCACATGGGAAGCAGGAACTAGGTACTCCTAGCACTCTTAGCCAGAGAGATATCAGTGAAGGCCTAGTGAGGAGCCTGAACTCCCACCCACTCTTGCTTCACAGTAATGAATACCTACCTGGTTTCAAGTGTCAACAAAAGCCAAATGAGGGCCCCAGACTTCTACCCCCACTTGGTAGTAATGAGGTAGTGCTGCCCTAAATTTCCTTGCCCTACAGGAGCAGTATCAAGAGAAGCCATCTAAAACAGATCTTTAAATAAAATTCAGAACTTTTTAACATAATGTTCCAAAAAGGCAGGCTTTAATAGAAAATTATTTGTCATATTAAAAACCAGATCTAAATGAAAATCAACACAAAACAAAACAATCCATTGATACTATTAATAACATGGAAATGCCAGAGATATTAAGAGTATCTGTCAAAGATTTTTAAAGCAGCCATGATAAAAATAATTTAATGAGTAATAAAAGCAAATAAAAAATAGAAAGTCAGCCCCTAAGAAAAATCTAAGCAAACATAAGTAGAAGATGTAAAGAAAAACCAAATGGAGATTTTAGAAGTGAAAAATACAATAACCAAAAGAAAACACAAATTGGTTTATTAGTTGGAGAGAAAAATCACTGTACTCATAAGGAAAATATAGTTCAAAAACAGTGTATTTCCCACTAGAAGCCATGGAGGACTGAAGTAATTGACATTTTTCAAGTGTGGAGGAAGAGAACTATGAACAAAGAATCTTATGTCTAATAAAAACACTCATTAGAAATGAAGGTGAAAATGATATAGGATTCCAGCAGACCTCTCCTAAAAGAATGAGTAAAGGAAATTCTCTAGACAGCAATAAAACTGTCTTTATAGTTTCAGGAATCTCAGAATATTAGGAAAGAAGAAAACGGTAAGAAAAAATTTGGTAAATACAACAGAATTTTCTTTTCATTTTCAGTTTCCTAAACTATATTTGAAAATCAAAGGAAAGATTATGACTGTCTGATATGCTTGTAAATGTTGATAGAGAAAACATTTAAGACAATTACATTAAAGGGAGAAGGGTAAAGGGTGTAAGACAACTACGGTTTACATACTTTTCTCAAACTGGTAAATTGACAACACTGATAAACTATAAATTTATATATACATATACATGTACATATATATACACATACATACATATACACACATATAACATGTAGAGAAACTACTGTATAAAGCTGTGCACATAGATATACTAAAAAATGATATAGGTAAATCAATGAAATTGGTTTTATTGATTTAAAAATGTTTTCATTTTAATTATTTTAAATAATTTTTATTATTTAAAAATTTTAAAAAGTGCTTAATTAACCCATAGTAAAGGAGGAAAAAGGAAACAAAAACAAAAAAGAGAGAAAACATAGAAAACAAACAGAAACAACAAAATAAAATTCTGTCAATTTTGAGCCTAATGAACTAATGGTTACATTAAATGTAAATGGTCTAAATAGAACTATTCAGAGACAGAGGTTGGCACTGTGAATTAAAAACATGACCCAATTAGGTGCTCCCTATAACAAACATTTCAAATATAACCCTGTAGGAGGATTGAAAGTAAAAGTGTGATAAAAGATATGCAAACATTATTTAAGAGAATGCATATGTGATCATAGTAATATGACATACGATAGACCCCAGAGCAAAGAAAATTACCAGAGACAGGCAGGAGATTATTTAATAATAACAGGGTCAATCTACCAAGTAGACGTAGCAACTTTAAATGTATACACAGAAACAGCAGAGCTGCAAAATATACAAAACAACAGAATAATAGAACTAAAAAATGAAACAGACAAACCCAAAATTATATCTGTAGACTTTAATCACTTTTCAACTACTAGCCAGAAAATTATTGAGGATGTTGAAAGACTCAGCAACACCATCAACTGAAAGGATCAAATTGACATTCATAGAATATGCCACCTAAAAATAGAAGAATACACTTTTTTTCAAGTGTCCACTGAACATACACCAAGATAAACCGTATTTTGGGACAAAAAGAAACATCAATAAATTAGAAATAATTGAAATCATACATGTAGTGTGTCCTCCAACTACAATGAGAACAAAAAGGAAATCAAGAACAGAAAGATAAGAGGAATATATTCAAATACTTGGAAACTAAACACCAGACTTCCAAACAATCCATAGGTCAAGGACAAAGCCTCAAAGATAATTTAAAAAATACATCTAATTCAGGCCAGGCATGGTGACTCACACCTGTAATCCCAGCACTTTGGGAGTCCGAAGTGGGTGAATCACAAGGTCAAGAGTCTGAGACCAGCGTGACCAACATGGTGAAACCTCATCTCTAGTAAAAATACAAAAATTAGCTGGGCGTGGTGGCACACGCCTGTAATCCCAGCTACTCAGGAGGCTAAGGAAGGAGAATTGCCTGAACCTGGGAGGCAGAGGTTGCAGTCAGCCAAGATCGTGCCACTGCACTCCAGCCTGGGTGACAGAGTGAGACTTCGTCTCAAAAAAATAAATAGATAAATAAAATACATCTAATTCAATGAAGATGAAAATACAATGTATCAAAAGTTCTGGGATACCATTATGCTTTCATACACACTGTATCTCTGGCCCACTTGTCTGCCTTTCTCTTCTGTTTTTAATGGCTCACATTATTAGATTGGGGCACTTGGAAAATCCTGGGTAATTTCCTCATCTCAAAATTCTTAACCGAATCATATCACCAAAGCCCCTTTGCTCACATAAGGTAGCATAGTCACAGGTTTTGGGGACTGAGGTGTGACTGTCTGCTGTCTGACTGTCATTTGGGATCTATTATTCTGCCTGCCATCATCAGTGGTTTTGATGTGCTGGGATGGTAGGTAGGGAAGGAAGGGTGTATGTTTCAATTGCAGAGCCATGCCAGGGTTGTTGTTTCTTAGACATGACCTGCTGTGCGATTATTCACAGATTGTCTCTGGGCCCACATCTCCTTGTTTTGGAGATGCTAAAGGATGGCACTTGTTGATTTCTTTCACTCTTTCCCTTGGTCTATTCATGTTTTCATTATTCAACAATGAATACTCACTGTCTTACTCCATTTAGGTGGCTGAAGTAAAATAGCATAGACTGAGTGGTTTACAAATGATAGACATTTGTTTCTCACAGTTCTGGTAGGTTCAGAAGTCCAGGATCAAGGTGCTGACAGATACAGTGTCCAGTCAGGGCCTGCTTTCCATTCATAATGATGCCTTCTCTCTGCATCCCCACATTGGTGGAAGGGAAAAAGGACCTCTCTGGGACCTCTTTTATAAGGGCACTAATTCTATTCATGAGGAATGACCTTATTATCTCCCAAGGCCCCACTTTCTAATACTAATTATATTGGTGATTGGATTTCAGCATACGAATTGTGTGTAGGGGTGAGGAGGGGGACAAATATTCAGACCAGAGTACTCACTGAGTTCCATGGTTCAGGTACTATAGTAGGTGGTGTGCATACTGATAGGCATTAATAACAGGAGCAGCCGGGTCCCTGCCTATGCTCATAGAACTTAGTTTCTTCTTTCTTTCCTTCTTTCCTTCCCTTCTGTCTTTCTTTCTTCTTTCTTTCCGCCCTTCCCTTTCCTTCCTTCCTTCTTTCCTTCCTTCCTTTCTTCTTCTTCTTTTTTTTTTTTTGGACTTTTGCTCTTGTTGCCCAGTCTGTAGTGCAATGGTGCAAACTCAGCTCACTACAACTTCCGCCTCTCAGGTTCAAGTGATTCTCCTGCCTTAGCTTCCCCAGTAGCTGGGATTATAGGCACCCATCACCATGCCTGGCTAATATTTTTAGTAGAGATGGGGTGTCACCATATTGGCCAGGCTGGTCATGAACTCCTGACCTCAGATGATCCGCCCCCCTTAGACTCCCAATGTGCTGGGATTTCAGGTGTGAGCCACTACGCCTGGCCAGAGCTTAGTTTCTGAAGGAGAGGGCAGACTAAATGGGAGACTTTTAGATAGTGATGTACAGTATAAATTACATATGGCATGGTAACTTTGGATTGGCTGGTGGGAAACATATTTCTCAAAAGGGAATATTTACACTCATTCCAGACAGAAAAAGCAAGATATGCAAAAGTCTAGGGGGAAGAACATGGCGAATAGGCAGAGGGAACAAACAGTTACTGGAATAGTTTCTGAATCAGCACTAACTTTATGATGAACTTGATGGTTTGGCATGTACAAAAAAGACTGGTGCATATTGTCTTTTTTTCTGATGGTTTCCCTTTTCCACATGTAGGATTTGGCCACCTAAAGCTTGCACTTCACAATCCATTCTGAGGTTGAGTACAAATCTGAGAAACAAGCATCATAGTAATCTTCTCACTCTCTCCCCACCATACCCTGTAAGTCTCATGGAGTCCTCATGACTACCTCAAATAATAGTACTGATCACTAAAACACTGAGGTTTTTCTCCCAAGATATCTGACAGGTATAGTATATACTTCTTCATTTAAAAATAAAGAGAAAGGAAAAAGAGCATCAGGAGAGAAATCACAGTTGTAGGGAAGTGGTTCAGCCTGTAATTTACATGTCACACATTAGAGTATAGTCCTTACTAAGAAACAAGGAAAATGTCTATGTGCATTCCAAATCCTAAACATTTTTTGATTACTGAGACTCAGAGCCTTACTTTACAAAACAAAATAGAACATTCTTGTGTTTCACAATTGCAATGATCACAGCACCTGCTAAAAATAACTAAGCAATGAAGTTCAAACAAATTAATGGTAGATATTTTCAATTTTCTATGCAGCATGTTAAAATAAACAGTTGGAAAATTTATATTTTTTAAAAAAGCAAGTGGAGAACAGGGCATTATGGAACTCTTCAAATGATTAGTTTGACTGAAATTTTTCTTTCCATTTTCTTAGCTTTGTGAAGTTCTTAAATGCCGTCCTTGTGGCACTGCTCTCCAAAATGTAAGCTTCTACCAATTCTGAGAGCAGGAATGGGTGGTGCAATTAGCCCGATAATTCTGGCTGGCAGCTGTCAGAATTTGAGTTTCTCAAGGTTTGGGAGGGCAGCAGGTGCTCTTCTCCTAACACGGTCTCAAAACAGCGTCAGAAGTAAGTAGATTTCATGAAGTGTGACAAGCTAGAATGTAAGAATTCTGAAGTTTCATATCAAAGATTCAATGACAGTCATAGAACTTGAAGGGATTACTGAACAGGGCCTGAAGAGTTCCTAAAACTATGTGAAAATGACTAAGATTCACCTTTGTGGGCATAAAAAAATGTCCTACTTAGCTTTAAGCACATAGACATAGAGAAGAAACAAGTGAGATGTGATATTTATTTAGCAGCTTAAGGAGCCAGTATGCTCAGATGCCACAGTGAAATGGGAAGAAGACTTTACATAGCCTGTATAGCTACTATTGTCCATGCAGCCTCCTAATATCCTTCCCCAGGGTCTGCAGCATTGATGACATTGTTCAAGCCAACAGAACACATCTGAATATGATCAATTTGGTGATCAACATTTAGCTTTAGCAGTAAGCACCTGAATACGTTAACTTACACTCTTGGCAGATGGCTTTTGAATATGGCTGGACCATGTTCTTTGGGTCAGTGGGTCTCAACCCTGTCTATAGATCAATACTTAACCCTGCAAAGACTGAAGAGATGGTGCCCAGGCATCAGTGTTTTATAAAAGTTCCTGAGGAAGATCTAATGTGCAAAGTCTATATGAACATCTTCTAAGTCTGCAGAAGACCTTGAAATTTTTTTTTTCAAATATTTTATTTTATAGAACAGATCACAGGCCTAGGGAAAAGGCAACTTGCTTAAGACATTATTCAGTGCTGGGCCTAGAACAGAAATATTCTAAATCTTGCCATTTAGAAGAGGCCATGGCTTTTCAAGTGAAAGTGCCAGGTCATATAGAGCAAATATAATTTTGCTTTTACAGGTCTTTAAAGGATTACTTTATACGTCCTTATAGTCCTTAGCAAACCTTATAGGTTTTCACAATGTTTAATTATTTATTCAGCCCACACACATTTCTAGAACTTCTTTACAATGGCCGATCTTTGTTTGGGTACTTGGATTACATCAGTGAATAAAACATGCAAGGACCCTTGCCCTCCTGTTTTTTATGTTCTCCTAGGAGAAGGCAGACAATAAACAACCCAAGTGGAAGTACATGAATTGGTTTAATGGAAGGTGATATGTAGTTTTAAAAAGGAAAATTTGAGCAGGGGAATTGAGAGTACTGGGTAGGGGCACATTTTAGCATTAAGCAGAGTGGTGGGGTTTGGCCCTATTGAGAGGAAAGGATGGTGGGGGTGAATATCTGGAGAAGATTTTTCCAGACAGAGGAAACAGAGAGAATGGTTCCAAGGGAAAGTTGCAGGATAGGAAGGAGGGTGGGGAGGAGCAAATCATAAAGGCCCTTGTAGACCATTTAAGGAGCCTGATTTTATTCTCAATAAAATGGAGAAGATTTGTAGAGTTTTGAGCAGAGGAGTGAAATCTGAATGATGTTGTCAAAGTACTAGTTTGGCTGTGATGTGGGAATAGAGTCCACAGAAGCAAGAGAGAAGATAAGTGCTCCATCCACAGGGCATCAGGCAGGGGTGAGAACTAGGAACATTCTGATGATATTTTGTTGTTTGTTTAAAGGTACATTTTAAATTTTATTTAAAAAACATTTAGACACAGTAAAATTCACTTTCTTTTGAGTGTGACAAACTTATCAAGTCAGGTAACCACCACCTAATCAGAATACAAGATGATTCCCTCTTCTCCCCCAAACTTCCCCTATACTATACTTTTGTAGTTCTTCAACCACCTCTCACCTCTGGCAACCACTGATTTATTCTCCATTCCAAAAGTTGTTGTTGTTGGTTTTATTCCTCAGAATGTCACACAAATGTGACTCTGCAGTATGAAATCATTTGTATGGTTTCTTGTTCTCAGTATAATGCACTTGAGATTTATCCAGGTTGTTGTATGCTATGGTTTGAATATATGTGTCTCTCTAAAATTTTTATGTTGAAACTTAAACCCTGAGGTGATGGTATTAAGAGGCGGGCTTTCTTTTTCTTTTTCTTCTTTTTTTCTTTTTTAAAGGAAGTGATTAAATCATGAGGGCTTTGTCCTCATAATAGATTTGTGCTCTCATAAAAGAGTTTGAATGGAGTGTTCTAGTGCCTTTTGCCCTTTCATCCTTTCTGCCATGTGAGGACACAATATTTATTCCTTTTTTCCCTCTTCTACCATGTGAGGAGATAGCAAGAAGGCACAATTTTGGAAGCAGTGAGTAGTACTCACCAGACATTAAATCTGCTGATGCCTTGATCTTGGACTTCCCACCTTCCAGAACAGTGAGAAATAAATTTCTATTGTTTGTAAATTACCTAGTTTAAGGTATTTTGCTGTAGCAGTAGAAGCAGACTAAGACACTGTGTCTAACAATAATTCACATTTTTTAATTGCAGAATTGTATTTTGTTGTATGAATGTACATCAGTTCATTTACCCACTGAAGAACATTTGGTATATTTCCAGTATTTTGACAATTAAGAATATTGCTGTTATAAAACCAACGTGGATGCTTTTGTGTGAATATACATTTTCATTTCTCTAAAGTAAATATGTAGGAGTGCAATTTCTGGGTCATACAGTAAGTTTCTGGTTTAACTTTGTAGGAAACTGCCAAACTATTTTCCAGAGTGACTCTACCATTTTGAATTCTTACCAGCAACTTATGAGAGTTCCATTGCTCCACATTCCCATCCATATTGGAGAGTATCAATTTTATTTTAATTCAGTCATTCTAATGAGTGTGAAGTGGTATGAAAATGTAGTTTTAATTTGGATTTAACTAATGAATAATGATGTTAAACATCTTTTCTGTACTTCTTTTTGATCTACACATTTTCTTCGATGCTTGTTCAAACTTTTACCCATTTTTCCTTTTTTAAAATTGAAACATTGAGGTTTTACACATATTCACACACACATCCTAATTAATAGGTATTTTATTTCCAGTTTGTAGGTTATGTTTCTATTCTCTTAACAGGCCCTTTCATAGTGACAAAGTTTTTCATTTTGTTGAAGTCTATCGTTTTTTTCCTTGATGAAGCATGACTTTGGTGTTCTCAAGAAGTCTTCCCTTAGCCTAGGTTTCTTATTTTTCCAAAGATTCTGTTATTTTGTGTTTTATATTTAAGTTTATAATCTATTTTGTATTACTTTGTATAAGAAGTTATTGGTTGATGTTATTTTTTTCATGTGAATGCTTCATTGTTCCAAAACAGATTGTTAGAAAGAATATCCTTTCTCCATTAAATTGTCTTTGTAACTTTGCCAACAGTCAGTTGACCATATTGTGCATGTCTATTTCTAGACTTTCTATTCTGCTATACTCATCTGTGTATTCATCCATTTGTCAGTACTGTAACAATCTTGATTACTGTAAGTTTACAGTGAGCCTTAAAATCAGTTAGAGTGAGTCTTCCAATTTTGTTCTTTATTATCAAAGTTCTTTTGGCTATTCTAGTTCTTTCAACAAAAAATTTTGGAGCTAGGTGATTGACATTGTATTAGTCTTCTCAGGCAGCCACAGCCAAATACCATAGACTAGGTGCCTTAAACAACAGAACTTTATTTCTCACAGTTTTGAGAGAGTCCAAGATCAAGGTGCTGTCTGATTTGGTTTTTGGAGAGGGCTCCCTTCCTGGTTTACAGAAGGCTCTTTCTCACTGTGACCTCACATGGTAGAGAGAAAGAAAGCGTTAGCTTTGTGGTGTCTCTTCTAATGAGGACACCAATTCTACTGGATCAGAGCCTCATCCTTATGATCTCATTTAACATTAGGTACCCCCACAAAGACCATGTCTCAAAATATAGTCACATTGGTAGTTGGGGCTTCAGCACACACATTTTGGATGTATTTAACACATGAATTTTGAAGACACACAAGTATTCAGTCCTTAACAGATATCTACAGGAAATCCTGCCGATATGATTAAGATTGCACTAAATTTATAGATTGATTTTGGAAGTGTGGTTTGAATGATTCATTCTCACAAGAAAGATATTGTTTCTTTAGCATTAGGAATATTACATTGTCCATATGAGATTAAATGCACTTTAAATCTTTAATTTGATCAACTTCTAATTATTAGAAACACATATACATGTGCAATAGCTAAGGAGCTATCTGGTAGTAAGAAAAAAACTCTCCTGTCTGTGAAGTAATTTCGATATAATATTGTTGATCCAGTTGGAAAAAATTGTGTAGGTATGATATTGATATGTATAACAAAGATAGTGAATGTTTATATATTTATGTAATTGTTAATATTTCTTTTTTGATTAAAACAGATGTATTGAAAGTTCACCAGTGAACACTTGGTGTCATTTGCTTTCTCTTTCTTTGTTAGCTTTAATTTACTATTTTACAGATGTTTCATATGTTGTGAAAAATGGCTTTTGTTGATTTTTAAAATCCTCTTTAAAAAGATTATTTGAAATAAAATGATGCATTATTTTATATCATACAAAAAATCAACTCCAAGTGGATTGATTAAAGACTTAAATTTAAGTCTTGAAATTGTAAAACTTCTAAAAGAAAGTGAGAAAATTTTCATGACGTTGGTCTTGGCAATGATTTCATGGCTATGACACCAAAACATGAGCAACAAAAACAAAAATAAACAAGTGAGATAATATCAAACTAAAAAGCTTCTGCACAATAAAGGAACCAACAGAGTGAAAAGACAACCTGCGTAAAAAATACTCACATGTCTGATAAGAGGTGAATTTCCCCGTTATGTAAGGAACTCCTATAATTCAATAGCAAAAAATTAATAACTCAGTCAAAAAATGGGCAGATGAACTGAATAGGCATTTCTCTAAAGAAGACATGCAAATGGCCAAGAGATATATTAAAACATGTGCAATGTTACTTGTCATCAGGGAAATTAAAGTGAAAATCACAATGAAATATCTTCTCACACCTGTCAGGATGGCTCTTAAACTTGATAAATAAATGAAAGACAAGTGTTGGCAAGAATGTGGAGAAACTGGGATGCTTGCACACTGCTGGTGGGACTATAAAGTGGTGCAGCTGTTATGGAAAATAGTACAGAGGAAAACATAAAGATAAAACTACCATTTTGATGTTTTGATAAAACTACCAAATTGATGTAGCAATTCCTCTTCTTAATATTTATCCAAAATAATTAAAATCAGGATACTGAGGAGCTGTTAACACTTCCATGCTCATTACGGCACTATTTGCAATAGGAGCGATGTGGAGACAACCTAAGTGTCCATTAACAGATGTGTGGATTAAGAAAACGTGTAATACACACGCAATGGAATACAATTCAGCCTTTAAAAAGATGGAGATTCTGGCCAGGTGCTCTGGCTCATGCCTAAAACCCCAGCACTTCGGGAGGTTGAGGTGGGTGGTTCACCTCCAGTGAGGAGTTCGAGACCAGCTTGACTAACATGGTGAAACCCTATCTCTACTAAAAATACAAAAAAAAAAAAAAAATAGCTGGGCATGGTGGTGCGTGCCTGTAATCCCAGCTGCTTGGGAGTCTGAGGCAGGAGAATAGCTTGAACCCAGGAGGCAGAAGTTGCACTGAGCCAAGATCATGCCACTGCATTCCAACCTGGGCGACAACAAGGAAACTCCGTTTCAAAAACAACAACAACAAAAAAAAATGAAGATTCTGAAATACTGAAGTATGGAATAATATGGGTAGAACTTGAAGACATTATGCTAAGTAAAATAAGCTCGTCATGGAAAGAGAAACACAGCAAGACTCCACTTATGTAGGATATCTAAGATAGTCCTATTCGTATAATCAGAATAGAATGGTGGCTGCTAGAAACTGGGTGGAGGGAGAATGAAGGAATTCCTCATCAGCAGGTGTTAAGTTTCAGGTAAGCAAGATGATTCAGGTCCAAAGAGCTGCTGTACAACAATGTACCTGTAATCAACAATAATGTACATTTAACAAATTTGTTACTAGGTGAATGTCATGTTAAGTGTTCTTACCACAGTAAAATAGCAGTAAAAGAAAAATAAAATAGATGAGGTGACCGATGAAAGAGTGAAATGATGAATGTGAAAGTGAAATGATGAATGTGAAGTGAAAGAGTAAGGATGAAAGAGTGAAAGAGTAAATGATGTAAGAGAAGCACAAAAGCCAGAGCCAAGAGATGAGAATTTGGGAGACTTTTGCTCTCCATATGTGGCCTGCTGAATCACACTATGCAAGTCCATCTCTCATACAGACACATCCATAACACTTGAGGGGCTTTACTATAAAGTTACGGTAATCAAGACTTAGTACTGACAAGTAGATAAACACACTGATGAGTATAGCAGAATAGAAAATCCGGAAATAGACATACACAAATATGATCAACTGACTGTTGGCAAAGTTACAAAGACAATTTAATGGAGAAAGGATATTCTTTCTAACAGACACTTCTGGAACAATGAAACATTCATAGGAAAAAAAGAACGTTAGCCATATCTTATTCTTTATACGAAAATTAACACAAAATGGATTATAAGCTTAAATGAAAAATGCAAAATTATAAAACCTACAGAAAATAAGAAAATTAGGCTAAGGAAAGAGTTCTTGAATATGACACCAAAATTATGCTTCGTCAAAGAAAAACAAACACCTATAGTGTAACAATAGAAACCCACAGGCCTTCTGCCCCAACGGCAAGCTACTTATGGAGCTGTTAAATAAACCACGTTTTATCTCCTTATTTGATTAATGTACTTTCATAAGATCAGAGAGGCCAAATTCTTGTCTTCCTGGAAGGTCCATGAGCGACTTTGGCAGGCAAAGGGAGAGTTGGCGCTGTCCTGTAGACTCTGGCCCCTTCCTCAGCCCATTCTCGTTCCTGGAGAGCCTAGAGTTTTCAAAATCCTGCAGTTCCGCCTTGTGTGTAGTGTGCTGGCTGGTTTGCCAGAGGGCTTTACTCAGTGCCTTTACACCTTCGCCTTTTCTTCTTGCCTTAGTGCTGTGCTTCTCACTGGATCTGTCTCTTGCCACTATCCTAGTGGCATTCCACTGCTACTTTATACACTACACGTTGCTATTTTGGTGATACAAGACAGGAAAAGAAGAGGTTCTCTTAATTCTGATTAAGTCTCAGTCTTGGGCAAGTCCTGTACTTCCTCATGTCATGTTCCTCATGACATTCCTGCTCTCTCCCCAGGGAAAAACATTGGTTCTGCTTGCTTTCCTAGCTGGGATGGGTTTTACCCAGTGCCCTAAAGATGACAGTGGTGCCCTCCCCCAGCCCCAGTATTAAGGCTTTCTTTCTTACATTAGACAGGGAGAAGTGTATAGGTAGGTTTTGCAGCAGCTGCTGTTCTTCTCCTCCGGGCCTGCATATAAGGGAAACTTTTTCAGGACTCTCACCAGACATTTTTGAGGGATCCACAGATAAAAGTATGCAAGAGGGTGAGAATTTTCTATATATTTGTGTTCCCAGAGGGTGTACACTCACTCTCTGGCCAGACTTTACTTAGCCTCTGCCAATGCCACAACTATGTAGCTGAACTTTTCCTGTCTGAGAGCTTCTAGGTCAGGTCAGCAAATACACTCTCCTTGTCTCTCTCTCAGGCAATCATCTCTTAGATTTGAGACCATTTGAAGATCCACTGCTCTTTAGATCTCTGAGGGGTTCAAAGAAAGCCATAAACATACTGTTTGTCTGCTTTGTTTTTGATAGAATGGATATGAAGCTCTTTTCAACTTGCCACATCCTAAGTGAAAAAAATAGTTGCCAATCATATATCTGAGAAGGGGTTATGATTATCAGATATATGATAATCATATATTAGCCGGGAATGCTGGTGCATGCCTGTGGTCCCAGCTACTTGGGAGGTTAAGGAGTTTCCCAAATATGTAAGTAAGTCCTATTACAAATATGTAAGTAAGTCCTATAATTCAATAGCCACAAAAGTAAAGAACTCAATTTAAAAATGGCCAAATGACCTGAATAGACATTTCTCTAAAGAAGACATACAAATGACCACCAGATATGAAGCTATCACTCTCTAAAGAAAAAAGAAAGTCTAACATCAACACTGATTTATATAAAAATGTTACATAACAATAAAAATGTTACATCCCTGGTAGTAGGATTATAAGGAACCTATTTTCTTCTTTTTGTTTATCTGTACATTCAGATTTTTTTCTTACAAAAAAGTTTTTAATCTGAAAAGACATTATTTTCATGCAAAAATAAAGAAAACAGTAAATGTGGATTTGTTTTATAGCATGAGTCAAATTTCTGCTCCCTAGACATCCTGGCTAACAAATCATAGTTTAGTTGAAACCGAGCGTTGTCTGATCCCTAGTGCAAGGCTAGTGTTGGCCACACATTGGAAGCACGGGTTGTTCCCAGGCGCGGGTCGGCGATCTCCTCACTGAGGTGTATGAAGCCATGGAGGCCAATTGGGAAACAGCAACCTGGGAGATACTTAGTCAACAAGCACAGCAGACCAAGATCACTTAGATCAATTAGAGTGGCTGGTAATTTCCTCTCCTACCTTCATACCCCTATCCTCTCCTCCTTTTGATATTGCCATGTCTCACAGATGTCTCAGATGCAGTGTCCCAGGAATGCCTTCTCCATGCTCCCATATATGAGCAAGCTGCTCCTCTTGTGTCCTCTGCTGTCCTCGTCTACTAGGGCTATGTGGCACTCATCACTTCATCATATTTTAATGCAGACCTCTTTGTCTACCTATAAGGCAATAAATTTCATGGGAACCAAAGCAAAACCCTTTCATTTTAGTGTGCCCCTAGTGGCTAGGATGATAAATATTAGTTTATTGAATTCAATAGAAAATTTATTTATTTATTTATTTATTCATTTATTTATTTACTTTTGTGAGACAGAGTCTCTCTCTGTCACCTAGGTTGGAGTACAGTGGTGTGATCTCTGCTCATTATGGCCTCAATATCCCGGGCTTAAGCTATTCTCCCGCCTTAGCCTCCCAAGTAGCTGGGACCACAGGCAAGCACCAGCATTCCTGGCTAATTTTTCTGTTTTTTTTTTTTTTTTTTTTTTTTTTTTTTTGGTAGAGACAGGGGTCTCCCTATGTTACCCAGGCTGGTCTTGAACTCCTGGGCTCAAACGATCTGCCTGCCTCAGCCTCCCAAGATCCTGGGATTACAGGCATGGGCAACTGTGCCCAGCCTTAAAATTGATTTTTTAAAGTTGAATTTGGTGTTCCTTATAACCTGATTCAACCCAAATTTGTTGTTTGGCTGCCTTATGTATACACTCATGACAATTGTCAATATATGGATAGATGGACATATCCTTGCTTCCTCCACTATACATTTAGTACAAGTGACAACTGGGAAAAAATTTTAAAACAAATTATATGTAAATGTTTAGAATGGTCATTATTTTTAAAAACACTTTTCCCAGTCACAAAATTGCTTGATCAAATGTAAGCAATCAATTATACTTTTCTGTGCTTCAGCTCTAAAAGCTAAAGTAATTGTATTCTTTTATAGATACAATTTAGTCCTCTAATGGGAGTTATAATTTCAAGAGCATACTGGAAGAAAATTCTGTGGAAGAATTACATAACCCACATATTTAAATTTAGATATTAAATATTCATTTTTATTCCCTAATTGTAAAATTAAATTTTAAAATAATACATTTCCCTCTACCTGAAAGTGTTTTTGTCTTATATTTTTTAATATTTAATTAAAAAAATGCCAGCTGTGTGACTGTATACTTTTTGTTCCCAAAGCATTTTGTAGCTCCTCTAGGATAGCTTGACAGTAACTGCTGATATTTTAATATTATTACTTATTTGATATCTGTCATCATTGTGACATTGTAAGCGCACCCCCAATGAAGGCAGGGTATAAAGCTATAATATCTTCTTCATGAGGATACCCCCAGTCAAAGCCCTCAGTCAGGCTTTGGAATGCAGTAATCATTAATGAGTATTCAGTGAATGAATTAATATTAATGTTGACTTAATTTAAAATGTTTTTATTTCCATTTATTTCTTAAACTATTAAATTTATATTTTGGACTTTAGGATGAACTCCTTTAAAAATAACTGCTGTGTTTATTAAGTTCTTACTCTGGCTTCAATGCTATTTTTGGCAACAGCAAAGTAACAGCTGATTGATTTATGGGGGAGATAATGGCCATGATTGGTGATTTTCTGTAAAATATCTTCTGAAGTGTCATTCAACAGAAGAGGTTGTATGGACAGTAAATAACTCTATTATTTAAGATTTTAGCCACAGGATCTATTACATCTATGTCTCTCATACAAATGTTATCTTTGATTAAGTAAACAGACCACAAAGCAGCCCAGATTTTGTTGATGGTGCTATTTCAACATTGAAAGCCTATAAGACAGTGTCGTCAGTTTTCATGTGCAAAGTGCAATCATGCTGTGGATTTTTGTAAGAGATGTAGATCCATTGTCTTTCTGGGAAACACATTTTTGTAATTAACCACAAAAAAAAGTGTTTTTTGATGTAAAGTGATTTGTCACAGTATCTGTATGTTGGTGAATGCTTTTAGGTTTGGAAGCTTATACTGGCATCATTATATTGATTTGGTTTGTTTTACTCCAAAGTTATTCTTGATGGTCTAATCGCTTAGATTTAGTCCTTTAACTGATTTTCTGTGTTTGACTTTTGGCATCAAACCGCAAACTGGATCACAGAAGGAATAAGAAAAATAATCAGAGGCAGCTTCTTTAGGCAGTAAACCTTAACCTAAATATTCGGCAAACTACTGCCTTCACTATGACTCCAGGCTACATTTGTGCTAGATACATATTTTTTTCTGTCCTCATATCTCATCAGTAGGCCTGGAATTTACTGGAGAGTAGGATGGAATGTGGCATGCTGGTGAAAAGGCACACACACTGTTGTATTAGATATATTTAAATTTAACATTATTAATTTAGTATTATTAATTAGTAAACCATTAAAACATATATAATTAATATGCACCATAATTTGAATAGCAACTTTTATATACTAATTTGCAATAAAACAAATATCAGGAAAAATATCCCCTTAAAAAACTTATTTTATAGTTTCCTTTTTTGTTTTTCTGTCATGTTTGTTTATAAAGAAGAAAGCTGCATAGTGCTAAAATATGATATCAGTTTTTAACCTTCCCCATGTACTGCATCTTGTTTAGTATTTTTTATTCGACTTATACATTGGTCTAGTGAATTAGTAAATTGAGTTCCATAAGCACAAACTCACTTGGGGATGCAGTAACCAAGAATCTCTCAACCCTTAAGAAGCTCTTGATTAAATACATTCAAGTTAAAATCATATGTACATCATTTCTTCCTATACTTTCTGTACAAATTGTGTAGATGATAGAAATGAGGGATTAAAGTTTGAAACAAAGGCAGGAGTCATAAAAATGATTTATCATCAATGCAATGGCTAGTGAAAGCCCCCCCTTTAACCAGTGAACTCTTGTTTTTATTCTTTTCAATTGTTTTCTCCACTTATTAATGGAGGAGATAAGTATGTGTCAGATGTTGATGTGGAGAAAACAGTGTTTGCTTACAGGCATAGACATAACTTCATTATTTACTACTTTCTAACTGGGTCACCTTGGAAAAACTCATAATGTTTTTGAGCTTGTTTCTTCACCTCAGTAATAGGAAATACAATCCTAGCAACAATACTGTGAGCTTTAAAAAGTGGGGGTTACTTTACTGCGTGCTTTCAAGGAGTAATTCTGAACATATTCTGTGAAGTGTTTGAAAGCCTTTGCAATGTGTAAAATAATTTATATGCTGAAAAATATACAATGGCTGCAACTTGTGAAGGATTCAATTATTGTTTTTTTTTTAACTTTTGCTACTTGCAACAATAAAACACTATTGCTATAACTTAAGTTATTGGCTGTTAGTGCTGACAGATGTATTTTTTTTCAAGTTTTTACAGAGGCCTTTGTGCAGAAGTATCTTCTAGACTGGAAGTCTAGTCTAGAAGATACTTCTCTCTCTTTACTTTGGTAAGGAGAAACATCATTTGTGGGAGGGTTAAATACATGATTTTATATGTTTAAAAATACATGTTTTTACATTTTGAAACACTTGCCATATTTTAACTGGAACAGGAGCTTAAAAGTTGTTAGCTCAGATCTCTAATTTCCCAAGGGAAAAAAAAGACAGAGACAGATGACTTTCAAAAGTTCCCACAGCTAGATAGTGTCAGGATATGGCTAAAATACTAGTGAATGCTCTTACAAACTTTGGTAGGAAGGATAATGACTCCCTAAAGGTGTCTATGTTCTAATTCCAGAAAACAGAATATGTTACTATATTCATATGTTCTCACTCTGTTAGTAAAGACATACTTGAGACTGGGTAATTTATAAAGGAAAGAGGTTTAATTGACTCACAGTGCAGCATGGCTGGGGAGGCATCACAATCATGATGGAAGGTGAAGGAGGAGCAAAGGCACATCTTACATGGCGGCAGGCAAGAGAAAGTATGCAAGGGAACTGGCCTTTATAAAATTATCAGATCTCATGAGACTTATTCACTATCATGAAAACAGCATGGGAAAATCTCACCCCTATGATTCAATTACCTCCCACTGGGGTCCTTCCCATGATACATGGGGATTATGGGAGCTACAATTCAAGATGAGATTTGGGTAGGGACACAGCTGAACCCTATCATTTATCTTATACAGCAGAGAGAAGTTAAGGTTGTTGGTGAGATTAATGCTGCTAATCAGTTGACTTTGAAATGGCAAGATATCCTGGACTATCTCCTAGGTCTAATAGAATCACATAGATCTTTATCAGTATAAGAAGCAGGTGGAAGGAGAGAGTCGGAAGGACATCTGAAGACACTAAGATTCTGCCTTTGAGGTTGGACAAAGGGGTCATGAGCCAAGGAATTCAGATTCCCTGTAAAATCTGGAAAAGGCAAGAAAGTGGACTCTCCTGTATGTCTCCAGAAGGAATGCAACCCTGCCTACAACTTCGTTTTAGCCCAGTGAGACCCAGGTTAGATTTATGATCCCCAGAACTGTGTGATAAATTTTTGTTGTTTTTAGCCCCTAAGTTTGTGCTGATTTGTTACAGCAGCAATAGAAATCAAATATACTAATATATCAAATTGTTTTCTGAAACACTTCAGTTTAGGAGCTTGAGTCTTTAAAAGTTAGTATTACCTGGCAGGCTGGATGTACTTACGTTTTAGACATAACCACCAAGATAGGCTTGTTGTTCCAGTCCAATTTTAACTGCCATCCCAAGTATGTATATAATACAATTATACAAGATGTAAGTACTGCTAAAAAAAAAAAAAAGAAGTTAAATACTGTAAAAAATCAAAGGCAGACTAAGCAATCAAAGGTATATTTGGAAGATATTCTTAGGAAAACAGTACCAAGCAAGGGCTAAAACATCACTTTCTTAGCATCATAGAATAAGGAATAGAAGACAAGGCAAAGACAGAGAAAATTTGAAATACCCCTAAGACAGTTTCACTTTTGTGGCACTTTCACTGTTTTGAAGCAAGTTTTCCCTGTTAGAGAGCTATGGGCTGAATAAACCCACAGCCTAGCTCAGGATGGCTACATGGTTCACAGATCATCAAGAAGTAGAAATAGGTGATACAAAATCTCAGAAGGTGGGCTGGTGGAGCGAAAAGAG
Organism: Cacajao melanocephalus; assembly: GCA_963573385.1. Lineage (NCBI taxonomy): Eukaryota > Metazoa > Chordata > Mammalia > Primates > Pitheciidae > Cacajao > Cacajao melanocephalus. The sequence goes on from CAUYLG010057549.1 coordinate 42,538, forward strand.
AGGGCAATTTTGCATCAAGGGTGAAAAGAAAATGAACAGGAGTCTGCAAGTTGCTTGTGCCTCATGTGTGTTATCCCAGCACTTTGGGAGGCCAAGGTGGGCTGAGCACTTGCGGCCAGGAGTTTGAGACCAGCCTTGCCAATATGGCAAAACTGCATCTCTACTAAAAATACAAAAATGTTAACCTGGCCTGGTGGTACATGCCTGTAGTCCCAGCTACTCAGGAGGCTGAGGCTGTAGAATTGTTTGAACCCTGGAGGTAGAGCTTGCGGTGAGCCAAGATCATGCCACTGGTCTCCAGCCTGGGCGACAGAGACAGACTCTGTCTAAAAAAAAAGAAGAGACTGCAAGTTATACTAGAAGTGTGTTAGTTGCCTATTGCTATTATAACAAACAACACAAACTTAGTGGTTTACTACAACACAAATTTATTCCTTTACAATTTTGAAGGTCAGAAGTCTACTATTAATCTCATGAGGCTAAAATCAAGGTGTTAGCAGAGCTTGTTCTTTTCAGAGGTTTTAGAGGCGACTCTGAATCTATTCCTTGGCTGTTTTAGGTACTAGCAATGGCTGGCATTCTTTGGCTGTGGTCACATGACTCCAGTCGCTGATTCTATTGTCATATTGCTTTTTCCTTCCTTTGGCCTTTTGCCTCTCTGTCTTAAGACCATGTGTTGGGCTGGATACAGGGGCTCATGCCTGTAATCCCAGCACTTTGGGAGGCCAAGGTGGGTGGATCACCTGAGGTCAGGAATTTGAGAGCAGCCTGGCCAACATGGTGAAATCCCTCCTTTACTAAAAAAAAAAAGTTATCTGGGGGTGGTGGTGCACATCTGTAATCCTGAAATATTCAAGACATAGAGGCAGGAGAATCGCTTGAAAGTGAGAGGTGGAGGTTGCAGTGAGCCAAGATCGCGCCACTGCACTCCAGCCCGGGTAACAAGATTGAAACTCTATCTAAAAAAAAAAAAAAAAAAAGAAAAGAAAACAAAACCCTGTGTTTACACATTGAGCCCACCCAGATAATCTAGGATAGTCTTTCCATCTCAACATCCTTTACTTAATTACATCAGCAAAGCCCCTTTGGCTACACAAGATAACATATTCACAAATCCTAGGAATTAGGATGAGAACATGGTCTGGGAGGCATTATTCAGCCTACCACAGAAAAGTAGTCACATAGAATTTTCTTTAATTTAGACATATAACTAAACTTGGGTTAAGAGGTTTTAGTTTTCATATTTCAGGTATTTTTGGAAGTTCTGGAAAAGGGGATTATGGAAACTGGAAACAGTCCATGCATTATCTGGAAGAATTCAGAATCAGTCACATTAATTTACTGCGAGGGCTGCATTTCCTCTAGATGCAGGTACTTCACACAGCAACATAGAAGCATTGCAACAGATGCTGCAGGCATCTAGACAAAACCCTCAAGCTCACTAGTGGGTTGCTATGTGAAGCACCTGTGTCTACAGGAACTGCAGCCCTTGCAGTTCAACATATGTGAGCAAAAGATGCTGCCACCTGCTGGGTTCAGTGGCTCACGCCTGTAATTCCAGCACTTTGGGAGGCCAAGGTGGGCAGATCATGAGGTCAGGAGATCAAGACCATCTTGGCTAACATGGTTTTGTCTCTACCAAAAATACAAAAAATTAGCCTGGCATGTTGACACGCACCTGTAGTCCCAGCTACTCAGGATGTTGAGGCAGGAGAACCGCTTGAACTGGGAGGTGGAAGTTGCAGTGAGCTGAGATTGCTCTACTGCACTCCAGCCTGGGCAATAGCGCAAGACTTCATCTCAAAAAAAAAAAAAAAAATGCTGCCACCATTAAGGTTCTCGCCATTTGCTGTCCTGTTGTTCTCTGTATCTTCAGTCATATTGCCTCACTATGTTTTCTAAGAGATCGAAATCGAAGCCACTCGAGTGAAGCAAGAGTTTAAATTGCTCTAGCCATCAAGCAATTTATCAGCCTTACTATTCATTTGCATGTAAGCACATGTATATATGAACTTCTTAAATTTGAATGTTAATTTCAGTGATGACAGTTTACTGACAATTAGTATTTAAAATGATCCATAACCCAATTCATTTTTGATAAATATTTCATATTTATTATACAATTTGTTATCTGAGGTTATTTTCTCATTCAATATAAATTTGTTGTGTAGATACTTACTCATCTATTGCATTGCACTGCACTTGATACTGTGGATACATCAGTGAACAAAGAAGTTATAATTCATTTGTTCTATGGAAATTTTGTCTTAGTTTGGAAGGCAGACAAAAAAATCAAAACAAACTGGTCACATAAATGTCTGTATATGCAAATAAATATGTTGATAAAAGTCAGAGTATTAAAACTATTTTCCCATATGTTCTCAGATAAAGAAAAATTTAAGTTTCTATGATTATTGGAGACATTAAAATTCAGCATGGAATTCTTGTTTTTATTCAACAAGTATTAAATTAAACCTTGTTGTAAATGTCCATTCTTGGAAGATACCTGCCTTAACTTTTATCTCAATTTTTGGTGTTTCCGTTTTTAAAAGAAGGCTATTGGACCTAAGAGATTTCCATACTACGAACAGCTACCTTTCCAGTCTTCCACATCTTAGAAAATGTTATCACAGTTACCCAATAGTTTAAGCAAACAATCTGATTGTTACCCTTGATCTCTCCCATTTTCACCCTCTATGAACATAGATAGAGGGTGGTCGGTGAGCAAGGAGGCTCCACAGGGAGAAGGATGATGAAAAGTTGATCATTTCATAATTTCTTACAGCTCTGGCATGAATGTGCTTGGGATCTTTAAGATGACTATGAGGGCTATTCTGAGCAATTGCAATAGAGGAGTAAGCAGGAAATTGAACCAGGATCAAAGACTTCAAAGAGACAGACCAATGCAGGTGTCTAGAAAGACTTAAAGGCATTGATGGAGAGGAGGTATCAGCTAGAGGCAAATGGGGCTGAAAAGACTGAATGAGATATCAGTGAATATGATGGGGTGATTTAGCAGAGACATCAAAGCAGAGTGGCTAAAGAAACACAGACTTTGCAGTAAAGAGGTACTGCATTCAAATATTGTTTTCCACTTGAGATTTGCCTTTTGTAGTCTGATTTTTCTCATCATAAAGTGTAGATTACAATACTGTTTATCTTAAAGATTTGTTGTTTCAGTATTAAAAGAAGTTTTAGATAATGTATACAAAGGACTTAGTATGTTTTTGGCATCCAGCTGTCACTAGAGGTGGAATCACTGTGATGCTAGCAAATCGGAAGATTTGGTGCCCCTCTCATTAGTGGTCTGTTCCACATCTGTGCAAAAGTCCTAGTAATGTGCTCATGTGGTCATCTTTTGGACAACATTTGTGAAAGTAAAATATTTGACTGCAGTTTATTAACTCTGTTACCTCTTTTTACTCTAACTACTTTTCTGTTATATTATCCCCTCATTTCAGAGGGAGAAAGGGGATTCATGTGACAGCAAAAAAGAGTTTTAACAATAATAAAAGTAAACCATTTCAGAAATACAAGACTCAAAAAATAGATTACACAGAAAGTTTAAGAACATACAAAGACTCAAAAAATAGATAACATGGAAAATGTAGTAAGATACATGGAAGAAAAGTAGAATAAAAGCCAGGAGAATGAAAATAGATAAAAGAAGAAGTAATATTAGTGGGAATAAAAGTGGTTCGAATGGAAGCTAGAAGATGACGTCTCAACATACATGAAATTGGGGTCTTTGAAGAGGAAAAACAAGCAAACCATTTAGAAAAACAGATAAGAATTAAAATAACTAAAAGAGTATAATTGGATCATTTAAAACACAAAGGATAAATGCTTGAGGTGATGGATACCCTATGTACCTTTATGTGATTATTATGCTTTGAATTCCTGTATCAAAATATTTCATATAACCCATAAATATATACACTTTTTATGCATCCCCAAAAATTTTTTAAAAAAGAAGTAATATTGGACACTCAAATCCAATATAATCTTTTCGGAAATAGAAAAATAAAACGTTCTAAAATTCTTACTAAAAGGGTTCATCTCAAAAAATTGATTTGACAATAAACTGAAATCTTTCTTAGTAAAATTGTTAGTCTTTAATGACAAAAAAATCCACAGGGCCTTCAGGCAAAGAGATCAAAGTACCTATAAAGGTAAGAAAATTAGGCTGGCATTTGACTCTTCAGGAACCGAATGTAAAGCAAGTGTTCTATAGAGCAGCATTAAAAAAACACACACACACAAAGTCAGCATGACCCAAGAATATAATTTTTAGCCAAGCTGTCCTTGAAATATCAAGACTATATTTTTAAAAAACCAGTTTTAAAGATGTAACTACACAGGAAATCCTAAATATGTCAACCTCTCCCAAAAATTCAAGTATATGGCGAGTTTCCTCCTTCCAAGAGACAACTGGAGAAACTTCAGCCAGAAGACTGGTGGTGAACATTTAATACATTTAGTTGTCAAACTGTGACTAAACCAAGAATGGTGACATGGATGGGAAAGCTAAGTAAACATTATATGTTCCAAAAAAGTGGAAGGACTACAATTTTAAAAATAGGAAGAAAAGGGAGAGTGAATGGGGAATGTTGCATAAGATCATTGAGTTTTGTCATTAGCAAATGAAAATCAAAGGAACTAGCTAAGATAGACAAACCAGATGGTAAAAGATTAAGTAAGACAAAAGAAGATTGACAACAGTATAAAGAGTTTAAATACAAAGATTTCTACTAAAATAAGAATAGAAATCTTCCTAAACACTAAAAGACATTTTGAAACATAACAAAGATGATACACCATTTAGAGAGAGAATTAGTAAATATTACATAATATATGTAGTGACTCTATCTTAAAATAATATGATTGGAGAATAGCTTCTGGTTCAGATGAAGAATATTACAATAGAATGTTGCTATCAGTCTAACAATCGAAACAAGTTGGATGATATATTAGTCTGTTCTCACATTGCAATGAAGAACTACTGGAGACAGGGTAATTTATAATTTAAGCTGTCATGAAACCATCTCTCGCCATTTTATCATCCTCTTCTTGACTCACACCTGTTGTTAGTCCATTCCTTAATTTATTTGACAAATATTTACTGACTTCACATATACTAACATTAACTGTGCTTTATTTGGTGACCACTGTGTCTGTCTTTAGCAGGATATTTGAGACTGGACGAATAATGATTAGTAAGATTCTGTTTGTATTAGCTATCTATTTTCCCAAAGTCCTGTAGAACAAACAACCCCAAAATTTATGTCTTGAAACAAGAAGCACTTATTTTTCTTTGAAACTATTAGTGAGCGCGCTTGATAATGAAAAAAGATAAAGTACCACTGGAAGGATTTGAGTTTGCTTGCACTAGCATGAAGATTGCCTTAGTAAGAGGAATCCTTCTGCTATGAATAGTTGAAGGAGCCTAATGTGATGCTGTGAAAGGATTGAATGTTTAAAATTCCTATCTGTCGTCAAAACAAATTGATTTTATAAAGCTTGGACATTTCTCCAGTTCAATTCCAATTCCTTAGAATACAGGAAATGGTGACAGAATATGCAATTTTAACGCTTTCTTTAGAATAATACAAACTAAAAAGAGCACAAAACAACACAAAAAACAGTAGTAGTAGAAATATCAAATACTTGAATGGTGTTTGTTTGTTTGTTTTTAGACGGAGTCTCAGTTTGTTGCCCGTGCTGGAGTGCAGTGGCTCAATCTCAGCTCACGGCAACCTCCGCCTCCAAGGCTCAAGTGATCCTTCTGTTTCAAGCTCCCATGTAGCTGGGACTACAGGTGTGCACCATTATGTTCAGCTAAGTTTTGCATTTTTTTTTTTTTTTTTGTAGAGATGGGGTTTTGCTATGTTGCCAAGGCTGGTCTCAAACTCCTGGACTCAAGTGATCCACCCACCTGGGCCACCCTGCTGGGATTAGGCATGAGCCACCACACCCTGTTTGAATGGTGCTTTTCAACTGTGAATGAGAATTTTCATGAATGACTTCCAACTCTAAATATGCTTCTTTATAAAGATGCAGCAAATTGGTATGAAAGGAAGAACGATAATTACAAACTTTTTTTTCAGGTACATTTGTATCAAGAGTTGTTTCTAAAGTCCATAAAGTAAATAAAAGATTTCAGAATAATAGGATCTCTCTATATTCTTGAGGTGTTAGGAAAAACAGCATGTGTTTTCAGAGGTAGAGATGGTGAAATAGTTTTAACACAGAAGTCCAAATGAGTATGAAATAGATCTTCATTGTTGGTATGCTTATAGATACAAAGAGAAATATGATATAGGAAAAGTAAGCCCAAGTCCCATGTCTAGGGTTTGTAATGGAAATAATAGTAGGTTTATATTCCCTGGCCCCGTATCTCAAAATTGAAGAACTGGAACTTTAGGATTTCCTGCCAAAGCCTCCATTAGATGGATACCTTGGTAATAAGATTTGTGTCATTTATTTAACTCTTAAAAACCCTGCATTCGGAATTTACTCCACACATCAAATATTTGATAAAATGAATGGAAAGAAAAGAGAGCAATGGTCTAACACATCAGAGCAGGCAATTTTAGCCTTTCTATTTCATGATTAAGATACATGGGTTCTGTCTTATTATTAGTGATATTAAATCAGCAATGATGTTGTCGGCATGAAGCATTTGACAGCACGCAATTTGCCCACTGACACCAAATAGCACAGGAGGAAGAACCCATAAGAACCCTCAGTTCTGCTCAGTATGAGGGCACATCAGCTCCCTTGGCCATGTTATTGATCTATTCGGGGCCGACAAAGATAAAATTGAATTTAAAATCAATTATTACTCATGTAAGGTACATATGAAGATAAGAGAATTTATTTCTGTCCATTTTCTTTGAACATCCCCAGAAAGGAATGTGGAATTCTTGGAATTCCCCAAAATATAGATGTAGCCATTCTGAGATTTGGAAAGTGCTGCTAAATACAGAAGACACTTATGGGGCCCAATAACAGGAGATGGATTGTGAGCTGCACTATTCAGAAGGCTTTCATTTTGGGGCTAGTGACAAAATACACCATGATAGCTTTTGAGTCAAATCATCTCTGTGCTAATAAATAAAACATTACTACTTATTGCTTTCTCATTTCCTTCCATCAGCACTTTGAAATACTTGGATTCTTCCAACACATTAAACTTGAAATTTGCTTTGATTGAAATGTGTTAGCCATTCAGTTCACAAAAATATTATCTAAAATGAGAATGTATTGCTCAATAATGCAGACAGGAGATTTGGATAATGAATACATATAAATACAATTATTTTTCTGGACTCCTGATTGAAAATTGATTTTATACTCATTACTGCTTTTTAACTATACTTTCACAAGGACTTTCTCTGTTTATCCTCATCCTTAACAAATTATAGAACATATGAAACATGCTATAAAAATACACTAATAAAATAGAATAGAAATGATTTATAATCTCAACAACTGGAATTAGTAGTGAAAGTATAAATCCTGTTCTGGACTAAAAGTAAAAATCAGCTTGGATTGAGAAAGAAAGAAAGCAGTAATCCATGAATCAGGACAAACATAATGCCCACTGCAATGTTAAAAGGAAATCTCCCAGGTCAAGCAGCAGCTATGAAATGCCAAAATAATTCCCTCTTTCAAGTTTTTTGAGTGTCTACTACTTTCTCACCAGTGACACCCCTCACCTGCTTTGCTTTCTCGTCATCATATGATACCATTGCTAAACTACCCTCATCTCTTGTGGGCACCCACTTCCTCATTGCCATAGTCTGAATGTTTGTGTTTTCCCAAGAGTTATATTTTGAAATTGTAACACTTAAGGTAAAGATATTAGGATTTGGGGCTTTTGGAAGAGAGGGTTAGGTGAGGAGGGCACAACAATCATGAATGAGAATAGTGCCTTTTTACAGGAAGCAAGAGAGAAGCTTCTCATCCCTTCTGCCATGTAAGGTTACAGTGAAAAGATGGCTGTGTATTCATCAGAAAGTAAGTCCTTGCAAGAGCCTGAATTTGCCTGTGCCTGGATATTGTACTTCCCAGCTTCCAGAACTGTGAAAAACAAATTTCTGTTGTTTACAAGCCACCCAGATTATTGTATTTTGTTACAGCAGCCTGAATGGACAAAGGCACTAGTTAACCCCTACTTCTAATTCTGCCAGAAACAGCAGCCACTCCAAAGTGGACTCTATTCCTTAGACCCACTGCTGAATCTTTGAGTAGGAACCATGATATGGTTTGGCTGTGTCCCCACTCATATCTTATCTCAAATTGTAATCCAAATTGTATCCCCATATGTTGAGCGAGGGACCTGGTGAGAGGTGATTGGATCATGGAGGTGGTTTCTCAAATGTGATTTTTATGATAGTGAATGAGTTCTCATGAGATCTGATGGGTTTATAAGGGGCTCTCTCCACTTCGTCCTCTCTCTCTCCTGCCACCTTGTGAAGATGGTACCTGCTTCCCCTTCACCTTTCACCATGATTGTAAGTTCCCTGAGGCTTCTCCAGCCATGTGTGAACTGAGTCAATTAAACCTCCTTTCTTTATAAATTACCCAGTCTCAGAGAAGTTCTTTACAGCAATGTTAAAACGGACTCATACAGACCCATACCTGACAAAAATCACCTTCTTCACCTTCTTTAGTGGCATTTACAGTTATCCTGGAGTCTCCCTTTTCACTGCACTAAGGCAAAACAATCTCATTATTTTCTTCTTCTGTGCAATGGATTCCAGGCTGATCTTCTATGATAATATATAAATGACATAAATGACTGAAAGTTGATTGGGAATGTAAAGTAGATTCTTGACTTTAGCATTAGGATGATTTCTAGATAAAAAGAAATCATACTTGATTTTTAAAAAATGCAATAGGGTAAGACCTCATTAAAATATCAAACAATAGTGCAATATATGAGAGATGCGTATTTCTCTCAAAGAAAAATACATGGTTGTTATTGTTATAAACAAAGCAGTTAACAGGAAGGAATAACAAGAAGTAGTATTACAGAGTGAGGATAAAGTCTATAGTATTGCTCAAACGTGGGTGTTAGTCACAGATTGGAAACTCATTAACTGTGTGATTTTAGGTTCAGTTTCCCTTTAGGTAATTATCTGCTTCTCAGGATGGATTATGAAGCAAAGGCTATAATGCCAGTGAACCATTAGGGAATTGATGAATGGTAGATGCTATTGTTTCCTTTGTTGTAACCACCAAGTTAGCAATCATTTGTGCACAATTAGACATATCCCTATGTGCATTAACATATACACATCCTCAGACATTTGTTCTCCATGATATCCTTAACTCAGCACAAACACCCATGTTCATATCTTCTGACATTTGAAGATATAGTTCTCACTTTCATAAAAGTTAACTTTTATGAGAACCCAGTTATGTCAAAAAGCAGAGACATGTGAAATAGAACACTCCGTTATATAGGTTTTTGGGCTTCACCTATGTAATGATGTAAACTATGTGCAATAAGCCAAAAATCCCAGATGACACTGGGATCTCTATTTCCGGACTTATTTTAGCACCTGGAAACCTACGCTACTTACATAGTTATTTCTCTTTAACTAAGAACTCAACTTGCAATAACAGTAGCATTGTCGATAAATATTTTTAACTAGATATGATTATATATTAATTATAAATCAATTAACAGGTAGTCTTTACATTTCATATCCTGTTGACAGTCTTTTAGTTTCTGTAAACAAATGTCTCAAAGTAAGTTTGTGTTTAGTCATACATGAATAGATACAAGTCTCAGGGTTTGTAGGGAAGCATCTGTCTACCTTTAAGCATTGAAAATTCTTTTGCTTACTTACTACCTGATGCCTACAAGACATTTGCTCATTTCCTTCAGAGTGTTAGGACCTTCTAAAATGGTAATGTTTGTGGGAAGATAACTCTACAATATGTTAGAAACTCTTTATACATATTCTTAATTTGATACTGGACAGTAAGCTTTGATTGGAGAAAAGGAGAGTTAATGTGTGAAGATACTGGATGGATATCAGAGAAAGGTGAACTAGTTCTCCAAATAGTAAAAGAAAAATTTTACCAAATCAGTATAGTGGTAACCCTGGAGTACAATATTGACTGTCATAATTTACTGGTAAAATACTGCTTCTACCCAATCAACACAGGCTTTGGATTTGCCTGTATAGCATACTTATGTATTGCCTAATACAAGTGAATAGTGATTGTCTGTGTGCAATGCTACAGTTGGTCCACAGATAACAGCCTATGTTACTTTTCATTGTTTAAAATTTCTATCAATATCAACTTTCTTACAGACAATATTTATGTAATATTTACTATGTTGCAGCCATTATAATCACCCTAATGTATATATTTTCTCAATAAAACTACATCCCAACAGTTCAATGAGGAAGGTATATGTTGTCCTTATTTTACAGATATAGAACCAAATATAGAACATTTATATAACTTGGCATTATTATCAGGGCTACTAAGTTGCAGAACTAACCCAGTTATGTTTGAATCCAAAGCTTATGCTTTTTAACACCTCAGTGTACTGCTTTACCTGCTCGATGACTTCCTTCAATTTGATCTCATCTGTTTTAAACTAAAGGTGTTTCTCAGAGCCTGTGCATGGGAGTTGGGATCTGGAAGTCTATCATTAGCATGCAATCATGCTAGGAAGTCTACTTCATTCTTTTCATGACATGATACTCTCAGACTTACAGTGTACTTATTTGCATAAATGTTTTGCTTTCTAAGTGAACAGTGGCAGAAACTGAGTGTTGTTCAAATGTATCTAATTTTAATCTAGCAAGGAGAATCAAATATAGAAGGTGCTACAGAAATTCATTTCTATTTATTCATATATATTTACATAAACTCTAATGCCAAATGGATCTAGGTAAGCCTGAAATTTTACCTAGACTGAGGACACTATAAACATATAAAACCTTAAGCTAAATAATGTAACTTGATAATGCTCATCTTCCTTCAGGAAAATACCCCTAAAAAGGATGAATGGGACTTGTATATAAGTAGATATAAAACAATAAATTATTTTAAGGTCCTTTTTGAGGATAAGCCCAGAAACTGACAGTGAATTACTTTCAATTGAACTCACCAGCCTTTCATAGAATGTATTAACATTTTATTCTGGTAAAACTCAGAGTTATCAGTTGTTCTTAAGTTAGTGTTAGAAAATTAAAGAACAAAGTACCTAGTGACTTTGCCAAAAACAATCTTTTAAAACAGTCTTTGAACAAAACATAGTTTATGAGTGAGGTATCTGTGTAAAGAATGTCATGAATATATTAGTTTGGCTTACAATTTGTCAAAAATTCTAAAAAGGTAATACAGGAGTTTTCTTTTCATATATTCACGTCTTTACACATGTAATAATACCACAGGCAATAGATAAAGGCAATTTGAATTAAAGAACTGGAGAAAAACCCCAATTACTGTGATCTCCTAATTTTCAGGTGAGAAATTGAAGTCTTTAAAGTTCAAAGACTGGACCAAGGTCATATAGCTACTTATGGACAGAATTGGCATAACGAGTCACAATTTCTGACCTCAAGTTCCTTGTGCTTTTGGCCGTAGCATACCACAGAGAAAATGTCATGAAAGAAATGTTTTTACTTGTAGTTTTACTTTACTTTGCCTGTAATACATTTTAACTGTATACGCTATCAGAGTACTAATCTTATTGGTAGATAATTACTGAGTTTTCCCTTCATTTTGAATATTTCTTGAAAATGTACTACTTACCTCTGGGTTTTAAAATCTGGCTTTTTCTTGGTGAACTCACTAAAATATATTTTGTAATAACTAATTATAATGTTTTACATCTTAATAATGTCTTTGGCTTTACAAAAATGCTTGTGCATATTATAACACTTGAGCAAGCAACATCTCTGTTGAGGAGGTATGTCTTTTGATAAAGACCAACCTTGATTTTGTTACCTTCTTACTTAAAATGATTTAGATACTGTTCCAGCCCCAGTATCAGATTATGTGAAGAAGCCAGGGACTGACCAAGCTTCCCCCTGACCCATCTCTCCATCTCTCCCTTTATTTCTTCCCATGGATTTTCCATATGACTGGCTCTGGGTTTCCTCATGTATAGTAGCCTCAGGGTAGTTGGATTTCTTAGATGGTGGACTCAGGATTCCACAAACAGATGCTCCAAGAGACATAAACTGGAAGCCACCACACTTTTGCAGCCTGAACGTTGGATCTAGCACCAGAGCTATTGTATTCTATTGGTCAAGCAGTCACAAAGCCTACCCAGTTTCAAGGGAAGGGGTATCAACTCCACTTTGCAATGGAGGAGAGAGTTGAGCATACGGAGTCATAAAAAAGCATCAGCGATGATCACCTTGGGTAAACAATTTGTTTGGGTCACCCTTTAATCATGAGTGTCTAGCACCATACCTGGCCTGGAGTAAATACTCAATGAATATTTGCTTACTAAAATAATTAACAAATGAATACGTGACAAAATGGAATATTAGAGCAGTTATGTGAACTGCACACATGGAAAATGATAAGGAGAGGAAAATCAGCCTTTTTCCTTTAAGTCTAGTGCTGTTTCCATGACAACAAATTGTATAGCAAAGGAGTCAAAGACATTAAGATGATCTGAAATAATTTTTAAGCATTTCTGTGAGTTAAAAGGGGGACCAGGATTACTTTAGACTGCCCAGCACAGGAAGAACAGACAAGAAAGAGGCCTGGAGAAAACTTGAGTTTCAGAGGACACTCAGCACGATAGAGATTCCTTAGCTTCCCCCCATTCCACCACAATTAGTATGATAGTTACTACTCTCAAATTCCTCTAGATGATTTCCTATCCAAAGGAAATTAGTGAAATGTTATCTATAAAACAGTTCAAGTCTTCATGGTGGAACCCTGAGTGAAGACATTATTCACCGCCACTCTAGGTAAAAGGATGTATTACCCACTCTTAAATTCACATAGTGAGCTGTAAGCATGCTTGGATTCCAGAAGGAAGGAAAGAGTATAATATGCTGTTCTTATAAGTGATGCATGAACTTAGCAGCTGCCTTTGCAGATTTTCCCAATTCCTTCAAATCTGGAAGTGTAATAAAGCTTTCCAAATATCCTGTCACTGAAAGATTTCCAGCCTAATTTGTAAAAACCTTTTCATTTTGTAGAAGTTTTCAGCTTCATGAACATTTAACCAAATCGAATTTTCTCCCAGGAGATTATCTTGTAGCCAATAAGGATTCATTTTTTTCCATGATGTCTTTTTTTGGGGCCAAAACGGTGCTTGTGAATCACCACACATGACACCTTGAAACATCCTCTGACTAATCATGCCAGAATTATTTACAAGATGCAAAAGTTAGTACCTGTGAGCAGCACTGTTACATGGCAATAGAGGTCTGGAGAAGTTGCTCTAATTTGCTCAAGCAGAAACTCTTGTTAATCATTGACTGGGGAGCATTTTAATTAAGGCTTTTATGTTTACTGAAGACATGCAGCCTCACCCATGGAAGATCACAAAGCCCAGTGTTTCTGTTTGGGACTACAATGGCCAATGTTAGCTCTAGCATCTTTGTAAGCGACTTTCTTTCTTCAACTCACAACCCAGTTTTGCTTCAGGGAACAACCAGTTAATCCCTGGATTTTGATTCTTTTTTGGCAAAGAAATAAACACCAGGGCATCAAACTGTCTTTTGTGGCTAAAGAACAAGAAGAAGATATAGGAGGGAGATTTCCATGAGGCAGGTGGATCCTAGATTAAAGAACACTTCCTCGCCTTGAATGCAGTTTCTGATTTTCAATAGCTCTCTGAGATGTTTCTAATATTTGTGGTGACATGAATAGGCTGTATCAGGAACACCCTGCTGAACAATATACATAGCTTTCCACACAGATGGTAGTCTATTGGACCGACAGTGGTAAAGCTTTTTACCTTGCAGTCAATTGCTAAGAGACCAGCATGCAAACATTTATGCTCCATATAGGCAGTTTTGCTCCTGTCACAGCTAGGCATGGGCAGGCCTTCAAGATTGTTTCTTGATAGGAATATTTTTTATTTTACATAAGAAAAAAGGAGAAGAAATGAATTAATGTTTTCACTGGTTTACAGAAATAGCATTTGATCGATATGATACAAACTTTAATGTACAATTTTATACATTTTTTTAAAGGCAGATGTAACTAAGGGGTTTCTTTAAATCATATTATGTGGTGAAGAGATGGGGGGAAACAGAGGTCAGCTTTTGCAAATGTTGAAAAGACACAGCAACTTCATAAAATGTTTTTAAAACGATGGACTGGCTTAAAAAAATGTGGCACATATACACCGTGGAATACTACACAGCCATAAAAAACGATAAGCTCGTGTCCTTCATAGGGACATGGATGAATCTGGAAACCATCATTCTCAGCAAACTGACACAAGAACAGAAAACCAAACACAGCATGTTATCACTCATAGGTGGGTGTTGAACAATTAGAGCATGGACACAGGGAGGGGAGCATTGCACACTGCAGTCAGTAGCAGGGGTTAGGGGAGGGACAGTGGGAGGTGGGGAGGGCAGGGAGGGATAATGAGGGGAGAAATACCAGATATAGGTGATGGGGGGATGAAGGCAGCAAACCACATTGCCATATATATACCTATACAACAATCCTGTACGATCTGCACATGTACCCCAGAACCTAAAGTACAATTAAAAAAAATAACAAAACAAAAAAAGTAAGTGCAGTATTGTAACGTCTAGTGGACATGCATAGCCAGGACTAGTAATTGGCTGCACCAAATAATAGAGCAGGAGTGCTTGGCCTGGATGCTGTTTTTAAAGTGACTGTGATACTTTCGCAAGTCTGTGAAAGGTTTATTTAAAATCACTAAATACAGGAGCTTATGGACTCTTGGAATTTTGTTATTGTGAGTGGGAGTCCTCTTCGGTGGCTTCAAGAACTAGGCACATCACTTGTTAGAAACCCAACTGGCAGCATCAAGGAAGCCATTCTCCAAATTCAATGTCCGGGTTGCACTGGACTTTGAGGGCAGCAGTGGCTTCAGTTATGAAGTGACAACCCTCAGTTCTCACTCCTTAGCCAGAATCCTCAACATTTGGACAACTTTAATAAGAAAGAAGCATTGCTCTGGTTTGCAGAGGTTCTTCTGACTTCTGTTCTAGGAAAGGAGGTACATATTTGTTTTCTAATGGAAATGAAAGATAACTTCTAGAGATGTATTCTTAAAAACAAACAAAAAACCTAGTGACAATATTAATTTGAGATTTGAAGAGACCCTGAGGTATCATAAAGCCATTAAGGCAGTAATTTACTAATACTTTTCCAGGTAACTTTTCTTGTCTCTGTTCATATTCCTCAGTAATACTTAAGAAATACACCAAAAATAAGTTTCTCTTTGTGTATATCTGTGCGTTTGTGGAGAGAGAGAGAGAGAGAGAGAGACAGAGACAGAGAGAGAGAGAGAGAGAGAGAGAGAGAGAGAGAGAGAGAAAGGGGAGAGAGGTTTCTATTTCTGACTAGTGTTGAATGAATGGCCCCTTCTGGTCTTTATAATCAATTTTCATTTTGGACAACTGAAAATGCTCCTTTTTTTTTGCCATTTTTCTCTAAAGATGAAAAAGATTGACCAAGGAAGGTCTAATTTTTTCCCTCAAGCTAAGCCTCTTCTTTATCCAAGTGCATTTCTTTCAGGGGCAAATCACTTCGTTGAGTCTACATGTGTGTGTTATCTGCCCAAGTAGAATCTTGATTTGATTAATGTGCATATTTGTTTTGTGCCTACTATATTCCTTGGCAATAGCTGGTGCTCAGTTGATACTTCTTTAATTTATTTAATCAACAAATATTTATTGAACACTTAGTATATGCTGACTGTGTTATGATAGTTGCTGGAGGCTACAATGTGAATAAGATAAAGCTTCAGACAAGACAGAGTTTATAGACTAAGTAGACCACCAAATGTATTATAAATTTAAAGTTGAACATTGATGAGGTAATCTATAAAGTTGTTTCATATATATTACTTCTTGCGATATTCACAACTACCTTGTAATCTTGGTAAAGCAGATACAATTCTCATTTTACAGATGAGGAAAGAGACAGAGATTAACTTCAATTGTGATGTCAGAACTGGAATGAAGATTTAGTTTTCCTTTTTGTTTAAAAATTTCCTTTACAAAAAATTTTAATCATGGATACATAATAGTTGTATCCATCACATGGGTGATGCTTTGATACAGACATACAATGCATAATGATCAAATATGGGTAATTGGGGTATGCATAATCTCAAGTATTTATCATTTAACTGTGTTAGAACATTTCTAATTCTACTCTTTAGTTATTTCAACACATACAGTAAATTGTTAACTATAGTTACCCTATTGTTCTACCAAATACTGGATTTCATTAGTTCTATCTAACTGTGTTTCTGTCCCCATTAATCTCCCCCCTTTTTTTTTTTTTCTTTTGAGATGGAGTCTTACACTGTCACCCAGGTTGGAGTGCAGTGGCATGATCTTGGCTCACTGCAACCTCCACCTCCTAGGTTCAAGCAATTCTCATGCTTAGCCTTCCAAGTAGTTGAGATTACAGGTGACCACTACCATATCTGGCTAATTTTTGTATTTTTAGTAAAGATGGCCTCATACCATGTTGGCCAGGATGGTCTTAAACTTCTGATCTCAAGTGATCTGACCACCTCAGCAACCCACAGTCCTGGTATTACAGGTGTGAGCCACCATGCCCGGCTCCCCTCTTAATCCCCTACCTTCCCATTACCTTTCCAGGCCTCTGATAGCTTGCATTCTACTCTCTATGTCCATGAGTTCAATTTTGTGTTTTTTTAAGCTCCTACATATAAATGAGAACATATTTGCTTTCTGTGTTTGGTTTATTTCACTTGATGTCTTCCATTTCCATCTATGTTGTTGCAAATGACAGAATATGATTCTTTTTCTATGACTGAATGATATTCTATTGTGTATATGTACCACATTTTCTGAATCTTTTCATTTGTTGATAGACATAGGTTGAGTCTGAGTCTTTCCTATTGTGAACAGAGCTGCAATAAGCATAGGAATGCAGCTATCTCATCTATATACTAAATTTACTTCGTTTGGATATATATATAGCAGTTGTATTGCTAGATCCTCTGGTAGTTCTATGGTTAGTTTTTTGGAGGAACTTCTGTACTGTTTTCCATAGTGGCTGTATTAATTTACATTCACACAGCATTTAAGAATTTTCCTGTCTTCACATCCTTGCCAGCATTTGTCTTTTCAGTAATAGCCAATCTAACTGGGATGAGATGATATATTATTGTAGTTTTGATTTGCATTTGTCTGGTGATTAGTGATGTGGAACAGTTTTTTACATACCTGTTGCCCTCTGTAGGTCCTCTTTTGAGAAATGTCCATTCAGATCTTTTGGCTATTTTAATATCAGATTATCTGTTTTTTTACCTACCAAGTTGTTTGAGCTCCTTATATATTCTGGTTATTAATTTCTTGTCAGATGGGTAGTTTGCACATATTTTCTCCTGTTCTGTGGGGTTTCTCTTCACCTTGTTGATATTAGTTGTTTTAATTACCAGAAAAGGTAATTATATTACCTACAGAAGTTATTTCAAGAATATACTTTTTTCAGACATAGTTATTTAAAATAACTTTTGCATTTTAAAGGTAAACTGATATCATTATAAAAATTTATAAAATAACATTGTATCAAAAGCATATCCTTAATAATTTCTCATCTTTATAGCTAAAAGTTTTTACATTTAAATTAAATTAAAATTTGAAATTACCTTTATTAAGGTCTAATACATAAATAACAAAACTCACTCCTTTAAAAGGTGCAATGCCATGGGTTTTAACAAAGTATACACCCATCTAACTATATCACAAATCAATGTATAAAACACTGAAAACAGATTTTAATCTTTGAGGTTTTTCACTATACTCAGACTTGAACTCAATCCTTGAATGCAGGATTATGGAGACCCTATGGAACCATGGAGTGGGGAGTAGTGGTTGACTCAGTGCAGCCAGGCTGACCCAATTTCACCTTGGCACTTCCCTTTCAAACTGCCCATCAGCCAGGCCCTCTTCCCCCAGAGCCCATTGGATAGATGTGACAAGTCAATCTAGTAGAAGAGCAGGATGCCATTTTTATCCTAAATGCTTCCAGGCAAGCAATGCCTTCATTAACCTTTTCTGGGTGCATGCTACATTTCTTGTTTCCTTCTTTCTTAGTTTCTCACTCCTTCACATAGTATCAATCAGGCAAAGCATCTCTTTATCTGAATAAACTGCTGGTTATTTATTGCTGGAAGGAAAGTGAGCTTTCTTGTTTTTATCTTTTTCTGTTTGAAGACACACATTACATACAATTTTAGAAGGGGAAACCACAGGTAGTTGGGATGATATTTCTGCCAAATATAAATGAAAGTATACCTGTAGGCAGGAGGTTTAGAATATAAATGCTGACCCACAATTAGGAAACTGTTCAGCCAATTATCCCTCTGTGAAAATGGGAATTATAGCCCTTTACAAGAGATGTCAAACAAAAGTAATGTGCAAGTTGTATTAGATGATTCATAAAGAAAAATTTTCTGCAAACCAAACGAAGTCAACCAGGAACAAAGAGCATTTCTGTAATAGTAGTATTTATCAGTTGAGGAAGCAACTTGAAAGTTCGGTGTGTCCTTTCCTCTGCGTGAAAGTAAAAAATTTCTGTTTTTGAAAATATGCAGAGCTGGATGTTGATGAAAAGTAAATGAAGAAAATATTGACTGTCATGAGCACTCACAACACACCACAGAAAATGATTGTTATACTCTCAAACTGGGTATGGAAAATTCACACATGAAGCATGAAAATAAAAGGACTTTTTGCTCTTTTATAAAATATACTATACCCTCCAAGAAATCATTTCCAAAGATATGTCAAGCTGTGGACTGAGCAATTGGAAAGAGAATTAGGAGAATATAAATAGGAGAAGTAATGTGCTATATTTAAGGAGAGATCATGATGTTTTCTGTAAATACATCTGAGGCAGTAGGGAGAAAGGTCCATTTGAAAATTGATCATTGCAACTTGAAAAAAATATAACTTTTCCTTCCAATTATCTACCCGAGATATATTTAACTTATTGTTTTGAAGCTATGTGATAGACTCTATTGAAAGCGTTAACTTTTATTTATTTATTTAATTTGTAGATACAATTGTATGTATTTATCATAGGTGACATATTGTTTTGAAGTATATACACATTGTAGAACCATTTAATCTAGTTAATTAACATATGCATTACTTTCTATAGTTATTTTTGTGGTGAGAACATGTTACATTGACTCTTAGCATTAAAAATAAATACATTATTAGTTATAGTTACCATGCTGTAAAATAGATCTCTTGAATTTATTCCTCATAACTGAAATTTTGTTTACTATCAGCAACATCTTCTCCAGCCTGCCTTTCAACCACCCAAACCACTGCAGTCCCTGGTAACCCCCATTCTTTTCTCTACTTCCATGAGATCAACTGTTGGCACAAATAAGTGAGATCATGCAGTATGTCTTTCTGTGCCAGGCTGCCTTCACTTAACATAATGTCCCCCAGGCTTATCCATGTTGTCTCAAATGACAGGATTTCCCCCTTTTTGTAAAGACAGTATAGTATTCTATTGTGTATACAAACCACATTTTCTTTATTCATTTATTTACCAATGGACACTTAGGTTGATTCCACATCTTGGCTGTTGCGAATAATGCAGCAATAAACATGGCAGTACAGATCTCTCTTTTCATACTTATTTCATTTATTTTGGATATATTTTCCACAGTAGGATTGGTAAATCACATAGTAGATCTGCATGCAATTTTTTTTTTAGACGGAGCCTTGCTCTGCCACCCATGCTGGGGTGCAGTGCATAATCTCAGCTTACTGCAACCTCTGCTGCCCTGCTTTAAGCAAGTCTCCAGCCTCTGCCTCCTGAACAGCTGGGATTATATGTATATATATAAATATGTCTATATATATGTGTGTGTGTGTGTGTGTGTCTGTGTGTGTGTGTATATATATATATGTAAAGAGTGTTCTGGTTCAGGTGTCAATATGCTACTTACATCACAGACAGGTGTATGTACTTTTGTGAATAATTTCTTCTCCCTCTATCTTTATTCTTTAGTTCTTCTACTTCTATCTCCGCCAAAGGATGAGAAAGAGGAGCTCCTTTTCTGCTTACTTGTCCAGATGTTAGAGTCTATGCTGGATGCTCGATTTCTCTTTGGGAAAAGGTGTTCAAAAGCTTGGTTTTTCAGGGACTCCAGGATTGCGTTTCCTTGGGAATTCCTTTAGACGCTCTCCCCTGTAAAATCCCTTGACATGGCTGATACACTATTCTGTCATTCCCCCACCTGAGTTACTGTTATTTGGAAGCACACCCCACGGCCTTCCATGCTGAGTTCTCCTTATGCTGGCAGACCATCCTCTTGGGGAAGGAACCAGCTGTGTTTTATTGTGTCCACCAGGCCCAAGGGAAATCCATGAATCCTAGCCATCTCAAACAACAAGATCAAAGGCTGTCTATTGCTTCCTGTTCTACTTGTCCTGCTTATGGAATGCTGCAAAGCAGCAGAGACCTGTCTTGATCTTTATGCCCATCCCAACTCCAGGATGTGCCTATGAGGCACTCCCAGAATTCCACACACACAACATTCTGCCCATGGCAGACCCAAATGGGCTGATTTTCTGCAGCACAAGTTTCTAGCCAGTAGTGTATGTAATGCCACTTTCCCATGCTTGCTCACAATGTCAGTCTTTCTCTGTGGTTTTCTTGAGGTTCACTCCCTAGGCTGTGTGTTCTCCAGTGGTTAGCACTACTGGTTAGGTTAGTTGGGTGGTGAAGGTCTCAGAGTTACTTTGATTAACTCTTAGTATGCTGTAAGGTGAGCTCTTATACGCTAATTTTAGCATGTAAAAGAATTTCTCACCTGATTTTATTTAGTTTGGGTACCTTAGATCTCAGTAGAGAGGACAGAGAGGTCTCTCTCCTTGGAATGGGAGTGGTGGTAACTGTCAGGCAGGTATGGATTCAGGAGATCTTTTAGAATTTTTAGGCAAGAATATAGGAAGGCCCCAGTTTTGTGATTTCTGTTTTCTTGTGAAATAAAAGATGAGATTGTCTATCTCTACAAAAAGAGATGGGAAGAAGTAGTAGATTTAAAGGTAATATAGAAACATTGAAAAAGGTGTTTGTAAAGATGTGCAAAGACTGGTAAAGCAAGTTAATAACATCAAATTATATACGCTATTGAGCCCTTACTCTCTGTGCAAAATAGTACCAAAACAGGAGGGAGTGCACAGGCTGGAGGGCCGACCAAGATCAACTTCGGTTACTCAATAATATAACCTTAGATGGGTTAAATGTGCGTTTAGATACATGGGATTCTTTAGATTGTTAACCCAAATTATCCACAGACACCACTGTTTTTTTTTTTTTTGAGACAGAATCTCTCTCTGTCACCCAGGCTAGAGTGCAGTAGCTCAATCTCAGCTCACTGCAACCTCCATCTCCCAGATCCAAGTGATTCTCCTGCCTCAGCCTCCCAAATAGCTGGAATTACAGGCACACATCACCACATCTCACTAACTTTCGTATTTTTAGTAGAGATGATGTTTCACCGTGTTTGCCAAGCTAGTCTCGAACTCCTGGCCTCAAGTGATCTACCTCCCTCAGCCTCCCAAAGTGCTGAGATTACCTATGTACTGAATGGTTTTGCCTAGATTTTCTTCTAGGGTTTTTATGGTATTAGGTCTTATGTTTAAGTCTTTAATCCATCTGGAGTTAATTTTAGTGTAAGGTGTCAGGAAGGAGTCCAGTTTCTGCTTTCTGCACATGGCTAGCCAGTTTTCCCAACACCACTGATTAAACAGGGAATCCTTTCCCCATTGCTTGTTTTTGTAAGGTTTGTCAAAGATCAGATGGTTGTAGATGTGTGGCATTGCCTCTGAGGCCTCTGTTCTGTTCCATTGGTTTATATCTCTGGTTTGGTACCAGTATCATGCTTTTTTTTTTTTTTTTAATTTTATTAACAAGCATATACAGGACTTGAACTCAGACCTGGACCACCATGCTGTTTTGATTACTGTAGCCTTGTAGTATAGTTTGAAGTAAGGTAGCATGAAGCCTCCAGCTTTGTTCTTTTTGCTTAGAATTGTCCTGGCTATGCAGGCTCTCTTTTCATTCCATATGAAGTTTAAGGTGTTTTTTTCCAGTTCTGTGAAGAAGGTCATAGGTAGCTTGATGGGGATAGCGTTGAACCTATAAATTACTTTGGCCCCTATGGCCATTTTCATGATATTGATTCTTCCAAACCATGAAAATATAATTAAATGGTATCCAGCTGTAGTATCTGTTTTCAGTCTGGCTTGTTATATTTAAAATATGAAGAAATGGAGTC